>DVQP01000043.1:0-41604 GCA_018231745.1 Danaus eresimus
TGTAAAATATAAAATAAAGCTTCGCTCCTTCCCATCAAATGCATTTTTGTCATTTATCATGAAAATTTAACAAATGTAAACAACATTTATGTTTTAGACGAATCATATTTTACCTAATTACCGCGTGGTTCCAAAAGTAGGGTTGTGTTATGGGTTAACCCATTAAAGTAGACCACAGTGCCATGGTTCGTTACCCACGACGGGTTAATAAATCGTCCTTTCATTATTTACACTTTTATCATAAAGGTTTTTTGGTTCAGTGGAATTCACTATTTTAAACAACATTTGTAAGAGGTGTAAGGTCGCTTTTCATTTGATCAGCTAAGGGAGTATGGGATATATACAATTGTATATCCAAAGCCGACAGCCGTTCCTCCCGTGAGGGATGAAGGAATAATGGGCCGGTATCTTTACGAATAGAGTTGGGATTATATCCTAGATAATTGGACATTTTAAGAAAAGATACCATGCAATTTTCGACCATACCATAGTGTCTCTAGTTCAGTTGTTTTTATGTAAAATCCATATAAATATCAAACTTATATGTATTACGAATTTTATAGGAGTGTTAATATAAAATCGTAATAAGGATTTATAATCTTAATTTCATTGCAAGGTTGAATATACATTTCTTAAGATATAAATACTCTAATAGTATTCACGTGTATATTAAAAGGGGAGGGAATAAAACACAAATAAAATAGGTGCGTGAGGGAGACTCCACACCGGGGGCCTGTGAATGATATAAAAATGCGTACGTCACTACAGCCGAGAACTTGGAAACCGTGGGTAAGGCAAGTGTCAGTCCAGCGTCGGAATCTGAACAGAGAGGTCGTACACCTCTAGCCCCTGAAAACGTTCACGCGCGAGGACGTCGAAAAAAATACCATCGGTTTTTTAATTATAAACTTTGGACATGAAATAAAAAATCTAATTATGAGTTTAAAGTGATTTTGTGATAAAGGTAAGTAATAATAAATATACATGTTTTTGAATAAATACGTTTTTCGATTTTATTTGAAGTAAGATAAAAGAATTGTGTTTATATTTTTAATTCAAGATTTCGCAGCGTACTTGATGTTTTTTTCAATTTAATTAAAACACTTAAACAATTTGTTGAAATGATGCTACTCAAAATGATTTGAAATTTGTCTAAACAATTACTTAGGATAAGAACTTGTTTAAAAAACATCTTTTTAAATTGGGTTAGATTCATGTTATTTAAAAGTTTAACCTTTTTTTGTCTTACAATTATTTAGGAATATATTTCAACTTCTATAGAATGTTGTGTTATTTTATGTCATTACTTCGTGTCTTATGTATATGAACAATTTGTTAATGAAATCTTTTATATCAAATAAATTATGTTAATCAGATCGAATTCTATTACATCTCACACCAAAAATAAATAACAAAAAGTTCAAAAGAAATATAATTAGAAATATTTTAAGTAAAATTCATCGAATATATTTTTATTAGTGGCATTTATGTTTCTTAATCTTAATGTGCTAAATATAAAATTTACTAGAGGCAATTAATAAGAAATAAAAAGTTCAGTAATTTTTTTCCTGTTTTATATAAAAATATGGCATCGATTTGCTGACGTAGACTCTATAAGATATACTTTAAATAAATTAAATATATTTTTTATAATTTATATTCTTTATATAAATTAAATCAACATTAAGTTGTATTTCATAAATACATTTTTTTTGTATAACTATTGATTTTGAACTCTTACGTATAGTCGATATAAATGTTTAAAAAACTATTTCAAGCTAATTGTATCTTACGTTTCCATTCTCTGCCTAAAGATAACGTGTGTACTAGTATTAGTAAACAGAAACTTAGTTTTTGTTGATTAAAACAGTTATAATGCAGGTAGACAGGAATCTATATGTATTCCTAGGTGTTTGAGTTCAGCCTAAACAAACAAACAGATAGACAAACATTTTCCATGCCACACGTATAGGAGCATATCACGATTATCACGAACTGAATATCGTTGCACTTGACAAAATGATCGTGAGTATTTCGTCTCTTAATGATTTTCCTTGAAATGATATGTGTTTTGCTTTTCAATATTTCGGATTTATTTTTTTTAACAACTGCAGTCGTTGTAAGTAAAGTAAATGGTTAAACTATAATATAGTATCTCAGACCCCAGACACATAAATCAGTAGGCCTCTGTTTCGCAAAGTATATAGCGAGTAACTTAGAAACGTTTGGATTTCACGCAACCGTGTTAGTTTTAAGGCAATAATATCTGCCATGAAAGCTTATACAAAATACGTATTAAAATAACACTTTAGGTACTATATTTTAATTGTTTTATATTATAAGTACATATTCGTTTTTTTTTTTACCTTAGTTGGTAAGCCACACATTGTTTTGTAATTTGACTAATATTGCCTATGTTTTATCATGAACGCAAGATTCCTTTATTCTAAATATTATTTGTTAAATTCTAATATGTTACGTCTTACCTTTTTATGGTAAGTTACTGAACGTTTTTTCGACGTGAATTTTCTTCAGTGTCGAATGGCGTATAAATTATATATTATCTGCCTGTATTCGGGAGGCAATTGGGGCTTTAATAAATTATTATGACCAAAGGCATAGAGCTTAGCATCGACTGATATTATGTTTTAAAAATCCCTAAATGGAAGAATTTTCTCGTAATTTGCTTGTTGTTTATTACTATTCTCATTTATTAAATTACCTCGGATTATTAGGTCACCTTTATCGTTTGTTTTGCGGGTATATTTATCCAGCGATTTGGTTCTATACTAGCTGTTACCTGCGACTCCATTTGAGAAAGAAAACAATAAGGTACTATGAACAATTTTTAACTCCCTGCCTCCCACTCGTGCGTTATAATCTCGAGAAGGAGATTCCGGATTTTGATAAAAAGTATCATTAGTTACTCTTTATTACATCAGCTACCTGCCAATAAAAGTCGCGTAAAATCGGTCCAGTCATTTGAGAGATTAGCTGGAACAAACAGACAGTCAGACAAAAAATTAAAAAAATGTTATCTTGGTGTATGTATCGTATACATATTCATATGCATGTAGTAAAAAACAGTTATTTCATAATTACAAACAGACACTCAATTTTATTTATGTTATTCACTATTTGTTTTGTTTTTCTATTTCTATCAATTATTTTGGATACTTCAGCTTTTCTAAGACCGTCTTTAGATAACATACATACCTATATTTGTGTGGTTTGATTTTTTTTTATGGTTAATACCTATTGATTTTATATTTTATTTATTCTATAACGCTGGTTTATTTAAAGTTCCAGAAAATGTAAGCAGAATAAAAATAATAACCATAATTTTATAAATTAATTATACTCATTTAAGTATTATTAAAATGAACTACTGTCAGGTGAGATTGGCATTTGGGGTGAGTGACCGAGAACTAAGGCGAGGGCTTTTCACCCCGATAAATATTAACAAATCCTCTAAATCGTATTAAATTTATGTTAACATGTTCAAAGTAAACATATATTTTATAATATTGTCTCGAAGTTTTACTACAAAAAATGTATAATACTTGTATGCGAGTGTCATGTTAACCACAGAAGAATATGTCGAGAAGAGCAGTAAGTATGGAAATATGAAATATGCAAAGTGCAAGTAATAATAATTATAACAATCGATGACCACGAAATTATAAAACATTTTTTATTGAATTCTCTATAACTTACAAATTGTTAAATATAACTATATTATTGTAGTGGCTCGTTAATAAAGGAAATAAATCCGTATTTCGGATGAGACATTGTAATTCAAACGCAGCGTATTATATTAAAATGGTAGAATATCGAACCGAAATCAACTGACAATACGTATAGTAACGTTTGAAACGTGTTGCCGTTTGTTCTCAGCTGTTCGTTTTGATTAAGCAGTTTGCGGCGTGCTCCACGTACAGCTGTATAAAAATTTACGCTTAGTAGTGATGTTGGTTTATTGACATTGGCAATGTATATCTAGATATAAAAATTAAAGGAAACTATTAAATATAAGGTGCTTGTTATGAAGGTCGCAACAGATTTCCGTAAAATTTTTGTAAGTTTAATGATGTATCAAATTAAATGTAGTAAAGTATATTCAAATCACTTTAACTCTTCCGTCATTTAATATTTTCTATCTTCTGTATTTTAATTTTAAATAGTTTCCATTAAATAGAAATTCAATATTCAATTCTGTGAATAAAATGTCATTAATTTAAAAGTTAATTTGTCGGTTTGTATACAATTACTTTTGATTTCTATTTGGTTACTACCATATTTGTTAGGTATTGATTGAAACTTTTTATAATGACAGCGAATGTTAGACTGTTCACTTCTTCGATACCCTACGTTAGTAAAAATAAACGTAAAATATTTATATTTAACGAAAGACCATGAGGAAATCTTCTGTAGGATTTTAAGAGAATTAGGAAAACGTGATGGTTTATTTAACAAGAATTGGAATCGTAAAATCTATGAGAGATGGTTTGCTTAATAGTTACTATTAGTTATATTTATACTAATTTAAATCTTAATTTATGACCTGAAAGAATAATGATAGAGGCACATGTTTTCTTCAGAACGAATATTCTCGTTATAAAATTTTAAATTACAAGTATATATCTGTAAAAATGGTTAACAGTTTATCTGTAGTTAGCCCCTACGGTACGCCGTAGGTCTACTCCGCTACGGCATACATTTGTGATAATATTTAGCGGTATATTAAGAACATGAACATGAACTTTATTAAATTTATATAATATTCCTTAAAGGTTGTTCTGTGCAGACGTATTTTCCCTAATCTATTGCAAGTTCAACGAATATCCGGGACCGTCATCACTGGATGCTTGCCAAAGAAATTGGTTATGTCAGATCTTAATATTAAATGTAATATTTTGTGTAAATTTTTTAAAAAATACTCTAAATTGATATAAAATTTACTTGAAATAGCTGCTTTAAAATAAGTCATAGGAACCAGATTTCGTTACAAATTTCTATTATAATCTATTAAAGTTGTTTAGTTGTTTATAACTTCACAATTTCAGAAGTTTCTACATAAAACCGAGTGTGTTTATTATCTTAGGGGAACTCGTGCTTCGTATGGCTTACGTTATGGGGCTGTGAGTTCTAAGGGGAGCGAGGACAGAAACAGCTGCGCTACTCGTTGGTATAAGACAAAGACAAAAAATAGGCTTCTGACACACATAGCTGCGTACAATTTCAAGGTGAAAGGTTGAAAGTTTCTGAATGTGGTCTGAATGACTCCTTTGTACGTTTCAAGGGATTTGAATTACAATGACTACATTTGTCTTTTATGTGTTACGAGACTTTTATGTCAGATTAATGTGAACATTGAAATTATGATGGCGAATATTATTCGCATTTTAAAATCTGATAACGTATATAGTGAAAAATCAGCGATTATATTATTGTCAGAGTGGGGTAAAGTCGAAACGAAACTCAATTTAACACTTAGGGGAAGAGTAAAAAGGCAAAGGAGGGGGGACGTTATCAAGAGGAGGGTAAATATAAATCGACCTACAATTTTGAATTTAAACCGAAAGAGATCAGGACTGTTGACAAGCGCACGTTTAATTTATTACCGAAGATCCTTTTTCGATCGTTACAACATGTTACTATGTGTATGGAAACATAATACGGTGACTATGTCAATAATCATTTCGTACAAATCACTTTTAATCTCATTGAAGACGACAACCTGTTTACTCAAAGGAAATGAATTATATCCATCCGTTAAATTTTGAAAAATTTATGTGTTCGGAAATATCATTCTCAGGATATATATATTACCATTCTCGGTTTAAAAGATAAATGCACTATATATATCAGAGATTATAATATTGAGAAATTCGTGATTAAAAGATTCTTTTCTGTTCCAAAGCAAATTTTTAGGTGAATTCTCTACATATCTCATATAATTTTATGTATCGCAGACGTCACTTAAATCTACGGTAAAATATTCATTTTATGTTTAAATGAATGAAAAGCGCTTTGTCCAGCTATCGTTTATTATATTGCTTGGTGACTTCAATATTCATAGAGCCTTCCATTAAACAAAAATTATTGTTTTACGTGTAAAAATTGTATTGATTTTACTTAAAACAATTTAATACACTCGGTTTGGTTCCCTTCCTACCAATACATGTTTAAATAAAAGACATGATCATATTTTTAAAATTGTTATTTTACTTTTGGGCAACTTAAAAAATATTTTTTACGCAATATATAACGATTACCTTATTGATACGGAAATAGGGTGGGAGGAGGGAAGGCGAATAGATTACAGGCAATTCTAATTTATCTTTCCCAAATAGGTCTTTATAATAAAAATTTGATTTACTTTGATTGTTATTTATATTACAAGGATTGATTTTTGCGAAGGTCGAGGGTTGGTACTTGTCGTCAGAGTGTCTGTTTGAAGAGTCGACCTGTTTTAATTAGCGGTATTCACCAAAACAATAAATAGGGATATACATATTTATGAATAACTAACTAAAGTAAAAGTACTTACTTGTTGTAGCAGCATTCGTTGTTGATCACAAGAGAAGTGTCAAATTAATTTTCTTTAAATATAAAGTAAAATTAACGCTTGGGTTAAATTTAATCAAATAAAAAATTAACTATAAAAAAATATATAATCGTTGCAACATCGACACTGCTTTCATATATTGGTGTCCGTGAAGTACCTAGGTCCTTAATTTGTGTAGGTTGAATCTAGTTATATTGAGATAAGTTGAATTAAAGAAATTATGAATGTTTTCAATGTTTAATATATTATACACAATGCTGCAAATATAATATAACCCTTTTTATTGGTAATAACGGGATATTGAAGTGCGTCGGAACCACCTCGCCGTTTAGTGCTTACATAGTATATCAACCCAAGCCATTAGTAGCAATAATAAAGTCCGCCTCGCTATTATCTTACTCTTGCACTGTTACGTTCAGACGGAACTGGTCCATTATCTTCTTAAGTGACGAATGTACTACTATATGTCAACTATTTTTATTCAATAGCCCTTTAAAATCATTGGATAGTCTATCAACGATTGTACTAGATTTTGCTTTTTGTCTATAAAGGTTCTAAAGTGTTATTTCAAATCTTATGGGGTGTATATACATACATATTATGGGTTGTATGTACATACATATACTAAATAAAGTTCATTAATATTTAATATTTAAGTCACAATATTTTGAATAATGTTAGAAGTCATCACTGTATTTATAAATGTAAAAAATTATAAATAAGTTTAAGACTCCTTGTCTACGCCTCGAAAACACGTCTAACCCGGTCTTAATTATATTTGAAATTAATTTAGCTGGGTAATGTAGCAGTTTACTTTTATATACTAGCCTTATAACTTCTAAAAGTAAGTAGTTAAGAGGGTTTTGAAATGTATTGCATAGAATGATTAATAAATAATTTTTAATTGCCTAATTCATGCTGTAATTGTAAAAGATTTCATTGAAGTGTATTGAAATAATATACATATATAACATGATTTGTATATACAAATACATATGTAATACCTTTTCCTACAAAAAAAAAACACTGAATGAACTTTAAACCCTTTGGTACATATGTGTACGTGGACGAGGACATCTGCTACTTATCGCATGAATACTAACATTTGTAAAACTGAAGGCAAAAGTTAGACATTTTAAATAATCACCGTCTACATCTGTCTGTTAAAGCTGTATCGACCGCCCTTTCGATTTACATTGAGAAATTCCCTTATAACGAAAAGCACTCTCATTTTTGGAAAGAATATTTGGCCTGTTCATTTTGAAATACAATTTTAAATATGAACTAGTTTAGTTTTTGCCCCTGACTTTGTGCGTGAATATTGAAGTTGTGTTTAGAAAAATGTATAAACTATGTTAATACAAGAGATATAGTAACGAACTTTTAGCTACACCTGTTGTCTGTCACGTGACATAAACACAATACAACTGTAATGGCGTAATCCCTCGACTACTACACGGAATTCCGGGATTAGTTATATTTTATGTGTAAGGTATATTATTGTGAAGTGTCATAAAATACATTGAATAGTTTTGAGGAAAAGCGCAACATTCGTTTTTGTTAACGTCCTAACAAACCTTCGTATATATCTATATTATTAGCAGATGACATTACATGAAAATTTGATAAGAGATATGTGATATGATATGAAAATGATCAATACAATGAAAAGTATCACCTTTCAAAATTTATTGAAGTCTAAAACAAACCAGTTCATTAAGTAAGATATTAATTTTTAGGAAAAATTTACAATACAATCTATAGATTATTCTGGGACAATGTTTATTTTAGAAGTGGCGAAATAAAATTACCCCACATACAAGGTTTCATCGTGCAGTCTTTAAGGCTAAAGCCAATCACCTAGATGATGATTTTATGTATCTATATATTTATATATTTTCAGTATATTTTCATGATTATCGCTTTATAACAACAATTTCTACATTTTAGATATGACTAAAAACACAGTGTCTTTTATGATAATTCTTTTTGTTTAGTTTTAGCATAAGAAATCCATTCCGTATGTTAATATCCAACTATATAAATTAAATTTTATCTCCCTCTAACCATTATTCTAAGTCAAGTTATATCTGGCTCTAAAACTGACATACCATCTTTAAAAATATTTTTACCACTCATTTAACTCGCTTAAAATAAAATTTTATTTATACCTTCTATACAATCCAAAGATATTTTTAATTATTTCTGAATAATTCACTAACACAATATTCTCGTTACAATGAAATTTCAACTTAAATTTTCTTCCAGAACATGTAGAATAGTTTTCTCATTCGCTTCAAGTTTCTTGGCAGTGTTTTACTTTTAAATCGGATTCAAATGACATGCGCGGTGCATATTTATCAATTATTTAAACAAAACTCTATTTACGCATTAAAATATCTCTAAATACCCTACCCTGCTATACATGTTGATTATTTTAAAAAGGAAATGTTATAGGAGAATTCCTATTTAATTTCTACACCTAAATAGATTACTAAAAAGGTGTCTGTAAAACTAACCACATCCGATTAAAATTTTACTAGTAGTTAGACAGAACGAATAGTCGATTAAGTTAAAAATTTTACATAGTTATTTAGTTGAAACACGAATAATTTGTTTTTTGTTAAGAAAACGATCTAGAAGCTATGTAACATAACACATATATATTTTTACATTTTAATTCATTGTTAAAAACAAACCTCATTTACAAGAGAATGAAATATGGTAGGAGGTTCTTTTAAATTTTAATTACCGCGGTCCAACTCAGAATTAATTGTAGACAATTCCTTCACAATAGAAAACTGAAGAATTTATAATGTTGTTCTTAAATTAAGACAAGTACAACGAAAGCATGAGCATTTTTTATGTTGTATGTGGCAGAGTTTAAAGAATAATTTTTAACTGCAAATATATATTGTTTGTTAACTCGGTAAGGATCACCCGGTAGATCAGTTTCCATTTTTAATAGTTTATTTACATTCATTTTTTGTGGATTACCATCGTTTCAAATATAGCAAGTTATAACATTACGTAATGTTTGTATTGTTTTTAAAACTGCCCAAAATGCCAATGTTAGCATAGTTGTTATTCTCGGGAGTAAAGACGACCTACTGAAATGCTCATATATTAAAAAGTTTATTTGTGTTATTCGTAAAATAATCCCATTCGTTTATTAATCACTTCGGTATGTTCTCACACTGGATAACAAATAGGGCTGCCATCGACCGTGCTTCAAAGTTCAAACATTATATGTGTCTCTTTTTGTAGTTATTAGTTGAGTATCCTGCAAATATGGTAAAAGGTGGATTATTCATGGACTTATCAATAATGGGCAGTGATTGACGTAACTATCTAGGATTACATTATCTTTATCCAGTTTAGATACGAAACGTCGTTATATTATAATATCGGAGCAATGTTAATGATGTTTTATAGTACTAAATAATATTTATAAAAATCTAAATAATATGTTATAGTTTCGGAGTTGTATTGTTAATGAGCGTACCGTTTTCATACTGCAACTATATAAGCATTTAATCCAAAAACATAGTGTAATTTAATTGTAAAATAAGGAGATTATTCCAAATAAATTTCCAATATAATTGCCATCCCTAGTCATGTTGACTATTATTCAATCAGGTCGAGCAATTCCGCGCGTTCGTATCCCCTAAACATATTAAATATTTCCGAGGAAAATATTAGTTTGAGCGCTAAAGAAAACAATCTCGTTGCAATACATCTACAAACCATTTTTATTATGAATGTGAATATTTCTGACACCCTCTTTAATAAATTACTATGGGATATTAATATCGCTTACGCGGTTACTTCGGATGAGCGGTTAACTTCAGATTGTATATAATAATTTTCCTCTTATGATTTGCAATCCAAAAAACCCTATTATATTTTTAAATCTGTTATTTAAGTTTACACAAGGCAACTATTTTCTTTAATACTAAATTGTTAGTTGTGTTGGAAATGACGTTGTAGTAAGTGTTATATTTTAAGTGGTGAAGTGTTGCATACACCTAGATAGGTGTTTTTCAGCATAAATGTTTTTTCTTTATGGATTGCAAATATTTTAAAAATAATTAATTAAGATCCTTCTAATGCAATGCGTTATTAACATTAAAGTTTATTAAACTAAATTAAGTAAATCAATACACATTATATATAAGCACATAGATGTATCTACGTATTTACAGAATTCGGAATGGGTTTTGCGGTTCGTGGCTGAGATAGTTTATTTCCTGGAAAGAGCGCTGTAGGACTTACTTCCCCTTTCCCATTTGGCTTATCCATGCTGTGTTCAAGTATTGATGATAAGAAATCTGGTAGTATCTCTGCCTACTTGCCATAAACAAAATTTTGTGTACACATATGTTCATTGTGGCTTACTGTGATATTACATCGGCAGAAGCGAACATTTGTTGGTGTTATATAATGTTGTCAGAGAACGGTGACGGTATCAATGAGAAACGGAAAGTGGGAAACCCGAAGATGTGAACAACAGATGAAAATATTGTTTAAGAGAAGAAAGTAATGTTGGCTAATCCTATTGTAGAAGTTGATGAGGATATAAATATACCGACTGTCTCCTGTCATCCGCTTGTTACCAGTGACTTTGTCCGCTTATAGATCATTTCAAAATTGCAAAAATTTCGACTTTCGATTGGTAAACTACTGTTGAATTCTGTCTGCAAAGACCCAAATTTCTTCCAAAGGATTGTATCTGATGACAGGTAATATGTTTATGGTCTGATTAAGAAAGTATAAAACAATCATTGCCGTAGAAGTAGCTATCTAGTATCAACAGAGGCGTTGAACAATATTACAAAAAATATTGTTCAATAGCTTTCAGGATTGAAAAAATGTGACACGAGTATTAATGTTAAATAATGTAATATAAAAAAAATAAAAAATAATTGTGATAAATAATTATTTTTAAACAGTCTCTGTTAGTAGAATTTTGTCACATAATTCAATGTAATAAAGAACGACTTAGTATTCAAAAGATTTGGAGTCAAATAACGTTAGTAAATAATTCACATGTAGTTTAGTACTTTGGTTACTCATTCTACATATTTTGAAACTCAAATTAATACTTCAGTTAAACAAACATGTATATAAGTTACTAAAGAATGCATGAAAGCGTAACTGTAACCAAAACTAATTTCACGATATGCTGCATTCAAAGCGGAGTGAAAATTTGCTTAAGTTGGATCAAGGGTTTAAATAAATTAAGCTCAGACTTATTAACTTTATAATAGTTAAATTGTTATTACAATTCAATAATAGACGTTAAAAACTAAGAATGCGGAATATCAGAAGTGTACTTGTGCCTTGAATAAAGCAGATTTACAAGTGATCACAAAATGCATGCGGGATCATGCTTGTCAGTTAAAAGCGGGCTTAAATTCTTAGCTAAGTTTAGTAACTTAGCGTTTATGGAAGTAAAATTAAAATTTAATTTAATTTAAAATTTACAAAGAAAGCGATGTGAAATTACTAAAATACGTAATGATCTATTAATTTTTATTAATTTAGAGGTCTTGTAAGTATCTAAAATATAATATAATGCGTAAAAGCCACAGGCTACAGTAGTTACTAATAAAATAGCAATAAAGAGTGTGTGAGTTAGTTTCGGTTTTAAATTGGTACTGGAAATATGTCACGTTACGGGTAGAGAGGAAGATAAAGAAGCCATCAGTAAATTAAATGAAAGCCTTCGAGCGCTTTTCAGGAAAACACATTTTTTAAATAATACTTAATTCAGCTCGATTAGAAACTTTTTGGGGACAAAATTGATATAAAAATCGTGTTTGCGTGTTTTGTGTGTTTTTAGTTTAATCAAAAAGTAAAAAATAGATACAAATAGAGCCTTGAATGGAGATAATTTTATAATTTGGAAATGTTAGCGGTGTAAGGACTCATAATCCTTGATTAATGGGAAATGTAAGCTTTTATCGAGCCGAGAATGATTAAGAGAAAATATGTATGTTAAATTTAAACAAATTTCAATTAAACGCAAAGAAAATCAACGAAATATTTTTTAACTAAAATGAGTATATAATGTTTGAACTATTAAAGGTTTGAACTCAATCTCAAATTGAGTCTTAATCGTATATAAGACCAATTTAAATACTTTTCATACCTCTTTGATTTTAATCTGTTTAACAAATGTTTTCTTCTCTGACATATAAATATTATTTGCGTATAAACAAACAAATATATGGTAAAATTACTGACAGTTAAAAATAATAATGACCACTATGTAATAATGAGAATAGTTTTGGACTGTTTCATGTATTTGTTTCTTTTGTTCTATTTATTTGACAAAAACATAACGTGAAATATGCACAATTCATCAAACAAAATGATATATAACGAAGTAGAAATAAAAGCAGTATCAACATAGACATAACAATAACACAAAAGATACAACGAAACTAAATCATGAATGAGAAATAAATCTCATGTAATATTAACGCTCATACACACAAACAGACAAACACACACGCACACATAAAATAGTAGAACAAAGCAGATCCCCGTTTTAGTTATTTGATATATGATATTACATTGTTCAAATGAAGATTTTATTGTTGCAGCGAGAAGCCGACAACATGCCCATCATACAGTCGTGTTGCTGCTGGCGGAGCCTACGTCGAGGATGTTACGCGGCTGCTCTTTATACCATGGTTAGATATAAAGCACAATATATCATTAAATTATTGAAATAAATCTGTTATAACAAAACAGACTTTCCGATCCACTTCTATTTAAAGACACTTATGAATCTACATGTATATGAAGCTACAGATGTGTTGAGGCCAGGAACTAAAATCATTGAGGGTACAAAATAACGAACAATAGACATTGTTATATATAAAGAGCTGAAACTGAACAGCCTCCTTTATTATCATATAAACCCGGATGTAATAAAGTAATATGTATTCCGTTTCACAATTTTTTTTCATAACAGGGTTTAGGAGCCGTAAATACGATGGGCAGCAATACAAAAGTGTATGTTCATTTAAAATGTTGAGAGAACCTAGCCCTTAATTAACATTATAATATATTTATTAATAACAATTACAAAAGTGATATTTCTTTAGCGATGGGGAGTCATATTAGACATTAGTTTTTGATTGTGAATGCGATTGTATAAGTAATAAGATTTAAAACAAAATATAGAGAATTTAGAAATGGAAGCATTAAATATTTATTCTGTTTCTAAAAAGTATTTCAACTCAGATAGGTATTTGTGAAGATTTGAAAATACCACCTTTGAAGTAACACCTTTAAAGCAACCTGAGGACCATTGTGCTTGTATGTACAGTTTCTGGACTTTTCCAATGAAAGAAAAACTATTGTACGGATGTAATATAAAAAAGTTTTTTTAACTCTGTCTCATTGGAACTGTTCGTTAATTCATGACAAGAACAAAAAGGACTTTGAGTTTTCCTTACAGCTTGCTATTCCTAATGAAATAGTGTTCACTGTAAGAATTTGATTTAAATATTTGTAGTTTTACTTGAATATATAATTGAGTATTTGTAAAAAAAATATTTAGCAATAAAATTCGGTTAATTAAATTTTTAATATTCATAAAAAACCAAGGTAAGATTAAAATTAAATTTTTACAAATAGTTTGTAAATGAATTAAAGTAGTTTAAAATGATACAAAAAACACGTGATGTAAAACATGATGTGCTTTGTCTGATTTCATTGTGCAATGTGAATATTATTGCTTTATTCTAAAAACATTCTGTAAGAGAATTGGCGCGAACGAATTTGAATGAAATATGCACAATAACGTCATATACGCAAGAGGGCCTACCTATACATAACCTACCTATCCATAGAGATTTTAAAATTTTTTATAATTAAAAAGTTTAAATACTATGAATAAGAAAACAAAATATATCAAAAATTTTAAAAATTAATCATTAAATATAACTATTTAATGGATTTTAAAATCGTGCAAATACCCTATTATCATTATCCTATTAGGGATAATAATACTAATTTTAAAGACATAAATAATTAAAAATTCCGCTGCTTATGAGCATCTATAATAATAAAAAGTTTTTTTCGTTTTAATAAGAATTTGTTATGTAATTTTGTATATTTTTTTAATTACACTTTATTTATTCACATATTTCACTGTACGAGTATATAATCGTGTACTGCTATAAATATCAACAATATAAAATTCCTCGGTTCATAAAGTTGTCTGAAAGAAGTCACCCTCAAACAACAAAACTGCCTTTAATTATTATTTTTTTTAATATAAATATGTTTTTTATTTTATCTGTGTTTTTCCGACCATATTTTAGTGCAGAATAAATAATTAAGTAGTAATAGTAATAAATTGTTAGAGTGGAAATCACTAAACTACATGTTTTTGGCAAAAAAAACATTGATTAAGTGCGAAATCCTGGAGGGGCAAATTGTAAAAATATTTTATTACAGAATGACTTTGATCTCTAGGTCTATATATTCTAGCATGTGAACAGTAAGTCTAGCTAAGTGAAAATGCTAAAATATGTATTTCGGTACAGTCCATGTGTTAATTCAGGTTCGTTCTATTTTACTAATTATAAGTAGGTGTCTAACCAGAAACAACAGGGTTAATTTTTAATTTACCATGTTTTGATATGTGAGAAAAACATAAATAGCGCCTCTTCGCAGCCTAATATTAGAGGCGGGTAGAGCTTTTTGGTAAGTAAATTTCACAAAATGCTTTTACGTTATATAAACTGTGTCAAGTTCGTTACAATACATTATATTGTAATATTAATAAGTAGGATTAGATAAAGAGATTTTTTATTTTAGCTCTTGTTTATATTTTCATAAATCTAAGTGATAATTGAAACATAAGTAGAGATTCATAACATATTGTTCATTTATTTACTCTACATCCAAAAATTAGACTCTAATCGTAAACTGAACTAAAAATCAGCAAGTAATCAACTTACAATGTTACAAGTATGTTATTATTCATTAGAGACAAGCAACAGTTGTTTTTTTAATAATAAATAATTATATTAAAACAAAATTATGTAGATTTTCTTCGTGATATTTTTTCCTCCGAAGCCAGAAGTAACTTATTACTTCCTATCAGAACCAGAAGAATAAAATTAAAAATGTGCGACATCCTATCAGAATCGATAGTATATATACATATATACGTACACAGTAACGTAATAATTAAAATACAATCAAAAATTATACAATCAAAAAAATATATAAATAATTCTAGTAAAAATTTTTTTTTAGAGTTTGTACACGATGTTGTTAACATAAGAAGGTACAATAAAGTCGTGAGTAATAAAAAGTAGATAGATTTACTTTATACATCAGAAACAACGTGTCAATATTGAGAAACGCTCGGAGTTCATTTTATTGACTGGGTTTATATGTACGTTTCAAACAAAAAACAAATGATTCTTTTAATATAGAATGAGTAACATAACCAAAGATGTAGAAAGAAATTCGCCATGATATTGGATAGGCCAACCCGTATAAGCCTCTAGTTGAAAATCTATTTAATCAAATGGTAATTTGTTTAATATAATTATAAACATTAATTTTTATTTTTGGCTCTCTTAAAAAAAAAACTCACTTAAAAATCTTTCTGATTTGATGGACTCCATTGTACATAAGTTACTATGGCTGTTATGAATTCAGTTTAGAAACTACATTCTTCACATCTTTGAATTAAGCTGCTCATTATATATATTCACAATAGTGAATTATATATATTCACAATAGTGAATTATATATATTCACAATAGAGAATATATATAATGGGCAGCTTAATTAGCTGCTAAATATAGCACAATAGTAAGCGCGATGAGATGTTAAAATTCATCTTTACTCACTCTTATTTCATATTGACGTACCTAAATAAGATTATTTAATACATTATAAAAAAATGCATTATTGACATAAGGAATGTAATGACCGAATAAACCCTAAATTAGAAGAATTTTACACTACCTTTCGGACTTTGCATAGCATCATAAAAAGTTTGATGTAACATAACATATTTTTATTCATTATATTTTTACGATAATAAATAAAGATATATTATATAATCTGTAAATATTATGCTATAATCTGTTTATAGTCGATAAGTGTTTCTCAGATCTATAGAGAATTTTGTCTCCACGTTTTGTTCCTTGTAGAAAAGTTCATGTTTGGATCAGAATAGAAAAGAGAAAATTATCCTCAACTGTATAAGTTAATATAAGATGGTTGTATAACTAACTAAAACAAAAACTAAATAAATAAGC
The DNA here is from genome assembly GCA_018231745.1 of Danaus eresimus. NCBI lineage: Eukaryota > Metazoa > Arthropoda > Insecta > Lepidoptera > Nymphalidae > Danaus > Danaus eresimus. The sequence continues at coordinate 16,876 of DVQP01000043.1, forward strand.
TTACATCAATAATAATATTATTAATAAGTTTAACAGAATTATAAAGATATTTACATTATCCCTCATAGATGGATATTATCAAAACAACCCATACTATAATATATGCTCATTTATCTTTAAGTACCTTTATTGTGTTGAATTTTAATTAGTATAGGCTATTAAAATTACTAACTAAAAATTATAGTTATATTAAGCCAATTCGTAAAAAATATAGTTATCATCAACTGTAATTTTTACTGATATAAAAAAAATTGAAACAATATATGTTATTAAAGTTTTTATGACATAAAAAATATATTTTTGTCTCAGTGTTGTGCAATGTACAGTTTTTACTACTAATAGATTATATTTCTAAAATCGAATTCATTATGCTTATACTTTTTTAATTCTATCTCCTTTCTAGATTATTCTTTATAACACATCCTTTTTAATAATGCAATTGTATAATGCTTAGGCTACGTTTAGTATGTCAAATTGGTCCTTATTCAATCTTTTCTTCATAAAGTAGAAAACTTTGTTTAATTTTTACTTATTTCAACAAAAGTAGAACACAGTATGATGCTCGTAAAATTACATATGTATAATGAATATTTTATTAGTAAATGGGTGTGTTATTCAAGAAAAATAACCATTCCTAAATTTTAAATCTGTTGATAGAATGGAATTAAATTTTAATTTATTATATAAAGGGACGTATTTTAATTCATTTTAACCCAAGAGCTTGTACAGCATTAGATAACATTGTAACGTCAAGATATATTTATGTCTTCCATAGACTTGGGGGAACACGGAAAATCATACGTTTGTTAAACTTACACGCAGAATGAGTTTCTATTAGACTATCAGGGTAAAAAATTACATCCAGGGGGAGGCGAGAGAGGACCGCGAATAACTGTTCGAAACCGACAGAAAATTGTACTCGATTTATCACTGCTTTCGTCAATTTTTTTTAATATAACGGAATAGCCTACGTGAAGGTTTGTTTTCCATTCTATTTATTCTTCACCAGAGCGCTAAAGTTAAATAAAAATGTGTTATATCTTCGTATAGGTATCTTATTATTGAACATTATATTAATTCTTTTTTAACACTAACGGTCTTGTTGAGTGGTTGTGCTTTTAGAACATTATCACAGAAAATTATATCATAAATCTGAATTATATTCTGTTTACAAAATTATGTGGCCATGACTTAAAAATAAGTTAAACTTTAGGTTTTTTCGAAATTTTTAACTTTAAAATAAGTATCATCAGAATATTAATAAAGAAATTTAACGTAACGTAATAAATAAATATAACGTAATCTAATCAGTTTTTTTCTTTTAATATATTTCATTCAGTGTGTATGACATACACATTTGCCTTTTATACTTTATGTTATTACTTATTTTTATGAATAAAACCAGACATGTAGAAATACAAACTAAAAATTTCCATTTCCTCAAAACCAAAGCATGTTTCCTCACCAATGTCTCGCGGAATCATTTCGCTACTTTTATTCGCGGTTCTTTGATAAACATTTGTCGGTTTATTTAACTCAAAATAGATTTTTTATTTCTTATGTTTATTTATTCTTTATTTAAGATGATACCGAAATTGAGTTTTCTACTGAAATTTATTATTTCACTGTTATTTTGAGGCGGAACTCAGCGAGACCTGAAAAATTTTTAGACTTTAAATGAACAGTAACTTGTGTAACACTTTTTGAATCATAATTAAAAGACACTGCTTGGTCGTAAAATAGTATTGGTCTTTATTTTCTGCACTGTATCAATAATATTTAAAGTCCTATATCACAATCACTTGCGTCAGCTCCATCAAAGCTAACCAATTTTTATTGAATAAAAAATGAGCTCATTGTATTTTTTTTAAGTAAATCATTCTCACGTAAAGTATGTTTTTATTATCAAAAACTAAAAAAAAAACTTCATAAGTAATATTATATTTTCGCTTTTCTTTTATAAATTCTTATATCTCAACAGGTCTACTTCTCGGTGACCATAGTGACAATGGGTCATTTTATCGAAGTAGAGCAGCGGTATCTAAACGGAGACATGGTTGAGCCGGAGTCAGAGAGCTTCCTCGAACCGGAAAAGATTACTCCCAGTAAGTAAATATAAAAACAATAATTTACAAACGACTAGTTAATGACTACTGTAGAAATTAACAACACACACTCCACTTATGAAGGAAATGTCGAACCAAGTAAAGAAGAACGTATTACGATTTTAATAGGGTAATAACATTTAGTGCAGTGATGGAATGCTATTTAATTATCTCTCTACGTCTGAAATTGTGCTTTTATGCCCGAAAGGCTTTTTACCGCTTGATTTTATTTCTAATATTAGTATCGGTATTAAACTCTTGACGTCAAGTAAATGAGTAATGGTCTGTTTAAGAAATCATATGGATAATTGAAGTTAAAACCGTAGGTATTAAAAAGTATAAGACTGAATGTATAAAATACCAATATAAAAAATAAAAAATAAATATTTTTTGTATGTTTTTGAGTGACAACTTCATGTATATTGCTTGTAACGTATGTTTCCATTTCTGCTGACCAATCCGATGCCTGGAATTTAGGAAAAAAACGTAAATAGTAAGGCGTCTAAAACATTATTTGACTGACATGAATAATTCTAGAATTTTTTGTATTTATTTAGTTTATTGCAGATAGCTTTCGGCAAACCTATAGGTGTTGAGGTGTATAAAATATTAAGAATCTACTTACACAAAAAATATCAAAATTATATTATAATATAAACAGACAAATAAGAAAGTTAACACTATTTAAAAGAAGGAAACCAAATTAATATATTTCTATATAGACTTGGGGTAACATATAAAATAAATTATTTTAAGAAATAATTATGAAATAAAAAATCTATATGATACATTGCAATAGCTTATCCACACTCATGATAGTACTTAATTAACTTAGAGTGAATCCGAGTGTCTAATAAAAGTTGAAATCATGATTCTTCGCAATCACTTTGAAGTTAACTTGCGCACAAAGCTCCAAAATAGCGGTGTATTTTAAACAAGTAAGTAAGATTATTGATCAGGCCAGCTTAAGACGGGTTCTTTATACTCCACAGACAATGACTCAGATGGCGTCTTAACTGTATATTACAAATTTCGTTTTAAAAGAATTCCCAAAGTAACTTACCCTGTTAATTATACGGTCTAATATACATATAGTTAATAAGCGGGCGCTGTTGATCGATGGACACGATGCGATGACCTGAAAACTACCCTCACGTGTATACCCGCTACCTCTACATTTTGCCATATTAGTAACATTATTATATGATAATACTTTTGTATACATAGCTAAGTTAATAACAAGATGCGATATTATAACATGTGTTAACTAAAATAAAATCTATATTTGATAACAATTCTCACAAGTTATTAAATCAAGTAAGCTATAAAATTTGAAAGTGTAATAAAAATCTTACATTAAAATACTTCACGCCCTTAACCGAGTTAATGAAAAAATAAATCCTTCAGATATGGATATTTTAATATTTTATACCATTTAAGTTACTTCTGAAAAACATCACAATAAATAAATGAATGTTTGGCCGTTTTAAAAAACCAATATATCAACGAATGACACTTCATTACTGTGATATTTATAAAATAAGCTTATAAAAACTTTTTAAGTTACCAATTTTATTAAGAAAGCAAAGGAGAGGTCTTTGGAGAAAATTCACCGGTCTTTGATATTATCATCGGTGGTGCCCCGAAAATTTAATTTCGCTAAGACGGCCAAAGTAGACATCAAATTTAATTTGAAATTAAATAACATTACCTCTAAGGGCACGTTATAATATCAAATATATTTAAATATAACTATTTTTAACGTACCTTCAATATCTCTTTGCAGCCGGCTAATGATCAAAATTAGATTTTGCATTTACAAGAAACAAAATACGTGATCTATTATAATATTATTTTTAAACGTTATTATTTAATAGTGATAATATTTTTCATATACTGACTAAAATTTTTGAAATAAAATTAAAAGTGATTACGAAACTGTGGGGCTTATGATCTTTAACAATATCTTACTTAAGGGAAATAAAAACATAATATAATAAGAAAAATGGTGAATATATATTGATAAAGATAATTAAAATTTGTATATGTGAAACCCAATTTATAACTATGAATGTGCTAATAATGAAAATCAAATTGTTTTCTCGGGAAATTTATGTTGGCAGCGATTACAGTTACAATGTTATATCATTAGCATTCTGAAATTAATTGTTCATAGAGCGGGCTGTGAGTACGTGAATCAATCGTCAGCCGTTTCTAATGTTAAATCAGTAGTATCTAATGACAAGCAAATAATATAAAAAAGTTTGTTTTGTATTCTCAAATTAAATCATAGTTTCGACTGTACGTAATTCAATTATTATATTTTATTACGACAGGCAACTTTATTACTGAAAGACGCATGAACGTGACTTGACTAGATAATTTTTTTGTGTTTTAATAAAAATATCATATTATTGTTGACAACAAAAGGTTTTACAAGAAATATATCAAAAATTATAATATTGTTGAAATAATGAATGCGTTTTCTGTGTTGGAGCGCATAACTTTTTGGTGAGTATTACAGTTTTCATCCAGGTCACGCTGGAAGAATGAACCGCTTGACACGGTTTAACTACAGTCCGCATAATATATTGTTGTACACACAAAACCTGTTGCCCCCGACTTCCTATGTTAATAATGAGTTCGAGTATTAACGATGCCCGATGGATTGATGTAGGCTGTTCCATCCCAATAGCCGAGGAGAAAGAAAAAGATATGAAATAATTATGGTGATAGTCTCTTAAACGTAATTCGTTCTTAGCTCTTTACTCTACACTATAAAGCATGTAAAGTGTAAGCTCAATGAGGTCTCAAACCGTACAAATTGGGTTTACATGAGAGCTTAGTCTTAGTTAAGTCTAGTCCAATGATCGAAACATTTATTGGTGAAAATGTTTATTATTCAAAAATAAAAAGTCTAGGTTCTTTATTTTGGCCATATTTCCAATTGCAGTGAGTAAACTAGGACTTCAAGTCAATTTATCATACATATATGAAGTTTTTTTAGCATAAAAAGTGCTAGTTGAAATTATTTGAAATGCATCTTGTCATCCTCAAACAGCAAGATGATCCATATTATGTTATATTATTACTTTTAATAAATAATTATTAGAATTTCTCTTATAATTTCATCAGGCAGTTATTGTAATTGTTTAAGGATAGTACACTCTGATTTAGTAAAAAATTCATCTCGCTTCCATGTCTAAAGAGATGTTTCTAAAGCGAGGTTGAAATTACTATATTTCGTTGATTAATTAAGAATACGTTAGATATAAAATATTTCGTTACACAGATATTTTATTTTTTTATTTGTTGCAGTAACAGTGTCACTGAACATCACTCTGCTGGCTTGCAGTACCTTGGGCCTTATAGCGTGCGTCCTCCTGATATTCGGTGTACATAAGGTAGTATTCAATATATTTCTAATTCTTTATATTTGTATGATTTGCCAAAACAAGGACTTGTAACAAAAAAATCAATGTAGGTTATTAATTATTTTAATCCACTGTGTTTTAACTTTATGAAAAACAAATTATATTTTTTAATAACTTATAGTTAGATGATATTGAAGGCTTTCGGGAGGATAGATTTAAATGAAACGACATTTTTGATATTTACGCTCGATTTTGTTACGCTACGTCTACCTTTCATCTCGTCTGTCGAAAGGCGAAACGGCGGTTAAAACATACCATAACAAAGTCAAGCAGGAAATTCCAAAAACAAAACGTTCTTTTTATAAACTTTATTTTAAGTTTTTTAATAATTCTCATTTTTATTAACTATTACGCAAATGAATTGATGGCAACAGATAATTTGATTATGAGATATAAAAAGGTTTGTTAGTTTTTAGTTATGACAAAGAAATTAATTTTTTAATATCTTACATTTGACTAGTGACACATTGAGCTCGATAAATCGATTGGCAGTGATTATATCATGATACTAAAATCGGAAGATAAAGATTGTGTTCAAATACTAAACTTAGTACGTTTTTAATAGGCAACGTAAACCTACACAGAACACGTATCAATATAAAGATATTCATTTAATAAAGTACTACCAGTCAATGAATATTAAAGAGAACTTGGTGAATATGACTTGCAACTAAAACTTATTATTTTAATTATATTTAATTTCTTACAAATGATTTATTGTTGTAGGATATAAAGTTCATGCTGTTGCCGTGGGTCTTCGCCATGGGACTGGAGACGCTGGTTGAGGTTATCAATCTGGTGTACCTGTTCTATCTACAAACGGTGAGGCTCGCAGCTATTGTTATATCAACAAATCAACATGTGCACTAACAATAAAATAGCGTGCAGTGCGACTTACAAATTAAATATTAACAATAATTATAAGCAAGCGAAATTTCATGCTCTCCTGTGTACAAAACGCTTGCGTCATCTCAAAATTTATTTTGCGATCTATCAATATCTATTTCAATTAAAATGTTAATTTTTTTTTTCATAATTTAAATGAAGCTTGTGTTTACAAAATTTCTATTGGAGACCTATATTAAAATATTCTTAGGACATTTATGTTATCAAATAACAAAAAATGGCTATTAATAATTAATAATTTCTGTAGAAATAGAATTTCTTATCATAAGTACACGTTCACGAACCCGTGTTTTGGTCACATTATATGTCATTGATACAATACGTTTTAAGGAAACTAATCGTGACAGATCTTCCTACACTTTTTCATTAAGAATCACCTTTTCCGACATATTACAAGTATTATACATCTAGATGTCATATGTATATTTTTCTTTTTTTAACAAAACTGATTTATATATCTTTTGGGGTAATTGAAATATATTTTAAATTAAAGTGCGGTTAGGTTTCAATTTATTCCACAAAATTTAATTAAGAAATTTACCTGATACACCAGTCTGAAAATTTCAGTGGATTAGTAAAAAAAACATAAAGTTAAAGAAATACGAAGTTTACAAAAAAGCAAGTTCTCTCCTTTTTCATTAATTAAACTACTTTTGTTTAAAAAATTTCTGCACTTTTTATTTTTATATTAAATAAATATATATTTTTTACTCGTAATAATTTTCGTATATATGATACTAAGCTGATATTATTAAATTATTCATAAGTGTTCTAGATTACAGGTTCTGTAAAATTATCATCCTAGGGAAGTTTTAAAAGGACCATTCTATATACTAAGTAAAAAATTTATATACTAAGTAAAAAATTCGACCATTCTATATACTAAGTAAAAAAATACTAGGACTCCTATGAATAATATTTTTTTTTTAATAATAATACATAAGCTTTAGATATAGTCTTCTTAGGTATATGAAATGTGCTTCAAGTAAATATAGTTTGTCAGGAAATATATTTTGTACTGAAACATTTATCTCAATATACTAAATGACAATAGTTTCTAAGTTTCTTAACATTATTTGAATTTGCAGTCTCAATAAAGTCTTATATTAGGACAGGATAATAATGCTAGTAATTAAAAACATAGTAAATAAAGAAAAGTTGCTGTAATTACTTACTAAAACTATATTTTTGATTATTGAATTTATTTTTTCACACCAAACAATAGCTGATAAAGGCTTATTAAATTGTTTCTTTATTGATCCATAATTTTCCAGTCACTTACTATGACAAATTAGGAAATATTTATTATGACGCATTAATTTCATACAGAACATTTTATTTCAGTTTTCTTTTTCAGTACTTATATAATCCATATGAAGATGTAATCTGATATTTATACTATTTGAATAAATTTAAGCAGATTGTTATAAAATATTTCTTGTACTCTATAATTAAATTGACTGATAAAAACGAAATCTGCAAATGAAGTTTAAAGTTGGTTTTGATATCAGCAATTTTAATGTACATAAATACTCTTTGTTCCGGTTGATACTTAAACTAACATTAACACATTCCTTATTACGTATCCTGTTATTTAATACTGGCATATTATCAAAAAAAATCTTTAAATAGTATTTCATACATTAACACATATATTTTAATCATATTTTTAATGGTAAGAAATTTCTACGTTTTTTTTAATTAAAAAAAATTAAAAATTAAATTTTTACTCTTAAAGCCGACAATTGTTTCTTAAATATGACATACATATTTGGATTATTGCTAAATAAAAGCTTACAGGAGCCTCTTCCTTATATTTTCAGTTGCGTTTTTAACCTGCATTATTTCCTGCTCCCTATTTCCTCCGAATAACGATCTCGCATTCTGCAGACCATTATAGCAACTGACTTCCGAATACCTTACAAGTTTACCATCTGATTTAGATATTCAAACAGTCCATTGTCATGCAAGCTAGATTAATAAACTACTAGCTTAGTACTTGGAAGTGTTAACTTTATAGGGCATTTGATAAATGTAATGGGTGGTTGTAATTATATTAAACTCGGTGTATACTTATCACCTTCAACTATGGCACTTCTCGGTATTTGTTCTAAAAACGTTTTAAGAAGAAGAAGTATCTTCGAAAGTACTAAATTGTCTCAACTATAATTTCTTTCTCTACTCGGGTATTTTGATGCAGATTATTAGGTTTTAAAAAGAATCATCGAAAAGATACAAAAAAAATGTTCCTAAATGAAAATCATTCACTAATAAATACACTTTTTTAAAATTTCAAAACCAAAAAGTACAAAAACGATAAAGTAAAGAGCAAAACCGTTTGGAGTATTTTCAATTTAAAAACGAAGAATAACTGACTTCACAGTAAAAAAAATATCAAAAACTTGAATACGTTAACGACTACATGTCTACTATCTCGGAAAATGTATTACATTTTCTCCCTACGTATACCCTAAAACGTTAAGGACTAAGGAAATAATAAAATCCAATATACCAACATAAAGCAGGATCACAAAGTCATTTTAAATTGTTTGACTGGCTTGGGCTGATTCTCAGAGAGAAAAATTAGAGTTCATAGAGACATCAGGAGCATTTTTTACTTGTAGACAAAATACACATCTGTTTATTTATTAACAATTTTAGGAGTTTGAAAAACTTTGTAAAACTTCTTGATACTGGCATCTTCTAGACCATTTGTATGGAATTATGTATCTCGAAATGGACAAATATTGCATTTTTTTTTTCGTACAAAGTCACTATGTTTGATACGATAATTTTTTTCTCAACGCTTAATACATTTTTATACATCATGTCCTCGACTCTTTTGATTTTAGATCGCCTTTCAATCAATATGAACATAAAAAAAATTCATTCTCGGGCTATGAAAAAAATTTGTCCTTTTATTCTCGTCACGAAAACATAGCATTTATTAAAATAAAAATCCCATAACCTGCAAAATAAATTTCACTAAGATCGTAGTTCAAATTTTTTTCTTTTAATCAATAACGTAAATCTTGTCGACGTAAAGGCATTGGTATTGGATCTAACTTCCAACTTTATACGTAGAGGTATTAGAACATCGTCTTTTTTCTAGTTTGCTAAGCCAGATTGCAATCTCGCGTCTTTAAAGAACGATAGTCTAAGTATATATTTTTTGTCAGATCAATTTTTTTTTCTTTCTATGTAATATTCTGTTAAATATATATGATTGAACAATTGAAAACGATAAGATCTTTAAATCAGTTTGAGAATATTAGCAAAGTAAGAATCTTGGTCGCTGAACGGACTGCCTGATCAGACCACACTTTTAAAATGTCCAAGAAAATGAATGTTAGTAATCTCTATTAACGTCTTAATATTTGTTCTTAAACTTTAAACTTTTCTTATATTAAAATAACTGGAGTATTATTTAAATTCTAAGCACTTTATTCGTTTCTGTTTGGAGTTACCATGTGTTGCATCATGTTTGTTAATACCTACCAAATGACATAGCGTTTTAATATTTTTTGTATATTCGTTGATACACCTTCATATTATTTATTTTAATTATGTCGAATTTACGATCGTTTTATGGACATTAAAGAGATTGCTTGATTTTACTGTCGGGGAAATTTCTCTGTTACGGAAAATGAATCGAAGTAATGACATTGGTCATTAACACGCTTTATTACTTGTTTACCATTAAAATTATATTGAAAGAATACAGTCTCTATGGAATGATGAGGAAATCTTCATAGTATTTATTTTAAATAAACGGAAACAATTGAAAAACTATTATGGTAGGAAGCTTCAATTCATTCAGTTGAGTAACATAAGGCATCTGTTTATTTAGACGCTAAATACATATACATATACTTATATATGATTATGCTATTAAATCTTTTATTAATGCCACAAAAAATGAAAAATTACTATTTTAAAACTTAAGTACACTTTGATCTACGAGTTCGTTTTCTTTATTTGGAAAGCGTCTGCGAACTTTCAGTTTTTATAACTAAAATAAATTTTACTCATGTCAATTTCGTGGAATTAAAGTTTTAATGTAAGAAATGTTTTTGTATTCGTGTTCATTCCTATTATGTTTATTTGAAGATTTTCCATAACATGAGAAATATTAACTGTGTGTTTTTTATTTATTGTGTATGTCTGTTAGATGGTTAACTTGATGTTTAGAAATTATAAGTTACGAGACGTTATCCACAGTATTCGATTAAAACAAATTATTCTAAGTTTCAATGAACAGAGTTAGTAAGGTTTTAAAGTAGACACAGTAAGCACTATTTAAAACATTAAGCATTCAAAAATATTTAATAAAAACAAGTTATTTAGTTATGTTCATTTTGAATTTATTTTCCTCAAATGAATAATAAAAAAGTTATTCTTTAGGATTAGCAATTTTATATTAATTTTTAAGGAAACTTGATACCCTTATAGAGGTGGGTTTTCTTTTTACTTACTAGAACCATTAAATGCCATTTTCTCAGTTTTACGTTTTGACAAATCGGATAAAAAAAAAAATATAAAATTTTTTGATACCACAATACTCTTAACAACATAAATTTGCCTTTTAGAATTAGTCATTATAAGGAGAATGTGTTACTTTACTAATATTATTTTATTTCCTGAATCAAAAAACTTAGCTATGTAAGAAAACATGAGAATTTAAAATAAATGTCGTGAAGAAATAAACATCTTTCCAAATATATTAAACCCCAGTATCATACACTAGGAAATTAGGAAATAGCAGAATCAAAATATTTATTATCTTGAAATTGAGTACACAATATCTGTACAGAAATGGGTCATTCCGCAAGAAATTGGATGTTTCCGCTTTAATTACAGGAGACAATAATACCTAAATGTGTTGAGATACATAAATGCAAAATCTCTCGTGGTTAGTGCCATCGTATTTGGGATTTATTTTCCTAAATTATATTTAAAGCGATGGGAATAGTTGTCTTGTGCTGCTCAAAAATATTTCCTTACTGGTAATACTAATGAGTTTATAGAAGTATTTACTAACACGAAAATTAGTTTTACACTTAAATATCAACGTCTTGAGAAATAAGTTGTTGATATCAAAAGGATAGTTATCGTTTCCTTAAATTTACACAAATATTTTTTCTAGGATGATGTGATATCTACAGAGACATAAAACATAGCCGTCGTTTACAAATTAACTTATATCAATATACAATATCATATTTTACAATGTAACATAGTCAGCAATTTTATAAAAACATTAATTTTATAGATCGATAATCACACATCAGAAATTGCGATAGTTTCGTAAATCTTGGTAACAGTGTACCCTAACAAGCTTACTTCTAGATTATTGAACATCAATCAATAATACTATACCACTTTGTCTTAATTTTTAAAATTAATTTCTCAATATTGTATCCTTTTTCATATTACTGTCTGACGAATTTATCAATTTATTGAAGTATTTCTAAATGTGGTCATTTAATCATAAATAATGAATAAATGTTCAGCTAGATCAAATTGAAAGTTTTATATATTTTTACAAACACAGTTATGTCACCATACTTTGCAAATATGTAGAGACTCAAATGTGACCATAATTCCATAATCATAGTAAGCCAACCAGGTTTGATAAATAAAGCTTTCCGCTCACCGACCATTAATCATCCCTTGAGTAATGCTGGCCGCGGAACAGCTAGCTTATAGTCAGTCATAGAGTATGCAACAATCTATGGGTTTTATGTATCCCGGCCATTGTAATCTGGTTTTACGTTGCTAACCACCTTACAATAAAAAGAGTTTGTGTAATGCTAGTTACATACATTAACGTTTCTCTAATAGTTTGAAATACAGGCAATAGTAATAAAATAAAAATGCCTACTTTTATGAAGTACTTTGATTGTTTTGATAAAATAAAGTAATTATTTTTAGGTTAAGGTAGAAAATATTCTCAGCGGAAATTTTATAAAAGCGTCTTTTTATAATTATCCAGAAACAGTTAACCTGGTACTTTCGTTTTATTGATTTTGTTTTAATAAGAACATCTTCAAAGTAGAATGTTTTAATACAGTTCATATTAGTCTTTCCCTGTCTCCGGAGGCTACATTTTCCTAGTCTCAGTAAGACCCGAATGACCTACTTGTTCTTACAAAGCCGATCAAGTCGCCAACCCCAGATTTCTTCATTGAAATTTACTTTCAATTACTTGTTTTGTTCTATTCTACAATCTGTTATTTTCACATATGAATTTATTTTACTATAAAAAAATAATTTGCCCATGATTAATAATTTGAAACATTTTTAATTTTAGATGGCTTTATTGTCATTATTATAATTTAAATTAAAAAGTTACTCGAATTAGGTTTATCTTTTACTTAATTGCATCCTATATTAATATCCGTGGTCGCCTATATCTGTCACTTTCCCTATTGTAGCCTAGATAACTAAAAGCTAAAGGGAAATGCGACTATTATAGTATAAAACTCCTTGAGAGTTTTATTCACTTCTAAAAAGCATGAATCAATTATGGTGACAAAGTACATTGTAACTATTTCGATTGCCCACTATTAACAGATTGCTCAATATTGGATAATGTTAAATTTATAAAAAAAATAATTTTCACCTGCGTTAGACTTTAATTGAGGTACACTATATTGCTTTTCGGATTGACAAAGACCCGCGCCATCATTCAATGTCACTCTCGTTATTCAATTGTGGAGTCATAGTGTGACGTGATAGGTATTTGATAAAAAAAAGTTCATTTCTTCCCAACCACATTCCACAATGTAAAATAATCAAATTTGCTTTTCATGATCTGTCACTATCTTATGTCACATTTTAAATATGAAAAACAACAATTAAAAAGATTTTTTAAAATTATAACAAGAAAATTTTAACCTACTGACAAGATTTTGAAATTGATGAACTAAATTATAAATTAGCTCTAAGCCTCGTGACGGAAATTAAGTAATAATTAATGTAACAACTAAAATGCCAAGATATAGAAATAAATTTATGTATATATTTTTTTACTATAAAATAATTAATTTTTAAATAGAAATTTTCAAAATTTTGTCTGTCTGTCCATCTGATTGTTCATTCTAATCTCTGAAACGGCTGGACCTAATATAATAAGTAATAATGTAGGCTTATATATATTTCAATAACTCTCGACAGTAATAAAATGTTTCAGAAATGACGATTTTTATGAAAAATATAGTTTATTTATCATTGTTTATTTTATTTGAATTATGATTGAGTAAACTATTAATACATCAAAAGACTTGCTTCAGGTTTGCCTTTTAAACTTGATTCCTAAAAGAAACTGATAATATTTTGAACTCCAGCGCTTAAAACTATTCACGTCCTACATATTTAACTATTTAAAATGGTTCTAGAACGTAAAACAAATAAATAAATCATACATTAAAACTACTTATATTATACTACTTATACTAAGTTATAATTCTTAACAATATATTGATTTCAAAATATACTCTGAACTGGCAACTTCTGATTTTTATTTATATCCTTGTCTTAGCTGCTAATTCTACTATACAATAATAGCACCAGCGATCTTTAAAAGCAAATAAAACTATATCTAAGCTTATTTCTATGCACTTGAAATTAAAAACCCGCAAAATTTTCCATAGAGAAAATGGTTCGAAATTATCCAAAACCAGTGAGCTCCTCATAAAAAATATAAAATCCTCTATCCGTGACCACACCACAAGACCTCAAGACACAGTAAAAGCATTTTGGGTGCCCCCCGAGTGATGGCTATGCTAGGAAATTAAGAAAAATTGTTGGCGGTAGACGACATATAACAAGACAAACTGACAGAAATTTTCATCTCGTCTGCCCTTCATCTCGGTTACTGCAATGAAACCGAAACGTCGGTAGGATGTAGTTTTAAAATAATAAAAATGCGTAGCATATCCGAAATCTTAGTTTTATTTAAAGTGATATGCAAATTAACCTATAAATAACTTTAACTGCAAGTAGAATTGCAGGTACTTCAAGGCGTGCGGAAGTTCAAAAACATAAAACATACTGCAAAAGGACGGAAGAGATGATCTTAGATCAAAAAACGTCGTTTTGACTCTAATTAGCTACCCGAAGGTAAATGTTTGGACACTTTAAAGCTAACAAATTTTTATCTAAGGCTTCGCTAGGGATCTTGTCTGGAAAATTTATCGAATGATTAAGTCAAATAAAACGTTTTACATATACATATGTCGCAAATACTAGCAATATTCAGATGAGTTAATGTAATACCATTAGAATATCCCCCAGGATGAGTGTTAAATGTAGTTAATCATCATCATCATCATCAGCCTATCAGAGCCTACTGCTGAGCTAAGCCTCTTTCTCACAAGCAGAAGGTTTGAGCAGTATTCACCACGATTGCTCCAGAATGGTTGGTGATTTCAAACTTATAGTTTAATTAATATTAAACCTTATAATTAAGTCCAGGTTTCTTCACGACGTTTTCATTCACCGTATATGAATGGTGTCTAAATACTCTTACAAAGTACATATGACTCTGAAAAATCACATTGGTACTTGCCAGGTTTCGCACCCGCGCGCCTCTTGCACAAGAGGCGGGCTAAGGCCTAGGCCACCACGACCAAATGTAGTTGTCTCCTTGAATTCTTACTCACTTTGTGATGATTTGCTGAAAATGTACAGGTGAACATAAGAAATTTACAATATAATGGATTTAAAAATAGAAGATTTATAAAAAAAAATGTTTTTTAGAATACAGTCAAAATATAAATCTTCATTATTAATAGAGGATTACAATCACTAAACAGTTTTTTTAGGTGTGGCTGTAGTGAAAATACATTTATGACATTCTTTTGTTCACCAGTAAAAAGAAGAAAAACTCGACTCTTGGAATTTAGGTTGTTCAGTGCCGTTTTACTAAATAATAAATGAGGTTGTCTAACTGAAATCACATAAATATTTCTATCAGTGCATAGATCATCTTCGTTATATACAAAGTAAGTGCACAAGATTCCTCAAGGGTTTAAAAATTTGGCTACTAACCCGTGAACACAATTCGCCTACATATATCGAGTGACGTATGGATTTTATTAATTAATTTAATTGTAAAAATATTTTGTCTAAGTAAGTCTTAATTACGTTTAATCCTTTAAAAGACCAGTAAGTTAAGCGCTAAAGTTAATTCGATATTGGTTGTAATTTTAAAATAATTTTATATTTTAATTAATATTGCACGTAATATTAAAATGAAATAAATATTTAATGGAACCCTGAATACGATTTACAAGTAAAACAGGCGAAGCTATTGAGAAATTTATTAAGAATCTAATCATCTTAGCTAACTATTTTATACAAAATTTTAAATCAAGTTCTTTAACAATAGTGATGGAAGACGTTAAGTATTTTATCAATTACTAGCATAAATTAAAAATTTTATAAATGCCCCGACCCAATAAGAAACATTAAGTAAACCAGTCAAGACACATTCAACGAGCCCAAACTTGATAGGTTAACTAAAAAGCAGATCCAGGGTTACGTCTCCTATATTCAAGCTCTAACAGCAGACCAGGTCAGTGGTTCCAAAAGACCTTAGTGTTTCAAATGTCAGATCCCACATATGTTTGCAAGAAAACTGTGCGTGTAACATTCCTAGCACACCTAACAAACGACCTGATGACCTTGAAGACCTGCACCGATTTCCACCAAACATTGCTAAGAGCAATCTCAACGGATATACCTTCCAAACAAAAAAACCGTATTAAAATCAAGTCGTCCTTTTAGGAGCTACGTTGCCTCAGACAAACATACACAAACACAGACACGTCAAACTTATAACACCTCGTCGTTTTTGCGTCGGATGTTAAATATTATCCTCTAATGGAAATGAAAAGTGACAGGAAGTTACTTAAAAAATGCCTTGTATTAATGTTAAAAGCAATACTCACTGATTAATTCAAGAAAATCTTTATTTTACAGAAATGCTCATAATTTTGATGTCATTTTTTTTAAGTATAAGAAAAACCTATAGATGGCTAAAGAGAAAGATTTAAAAAACTATTTTTATTGGGATAGTTCTTTCTTTTATATACGGCTTCATTTCCAAATACCGACAGGTGTTATGACGGTCTAGGCCTCTACAGTTAGTAGAGAAAAAAATAACCTTTCTCGGTACAGTTGCGTCGTCCTCGACAGTCTGTATCTATATCAATCATCAAGACTACTTAAGGGCACAAGTTCCGATATCAATTCCTTAACAGAAGTGGTGTTAAGTATTCGAGGCTCTCTAACCAACAAACATAGATACATATATCTGTTATAGTTTTAGTATTAATTTTTTTGAATTGTTCTAATTCTAATGAAGATTTTTCTTTCGAGCTTAATACTGGGTAAAGTGAGAAGCAGTCGTTGTATCGTCTAAATGGTCACAATGCCAAGAATACTACTATATTAATATTTATGATAAGCCTCAACAAAAATTCTATCGTAGTACACCAATAGAATTTTATGCAGGTAATTATTTAACCAAAAAAAACGAACGATATTCAATCATAAGTGAAGCACTTTAGAAATTATACGAATGGGTCGAATATCTGTATAAATTCGCATCATCACTGACAAAGACCGTTGATAATATTAAATATCCGTCCAAATCCAGTTTTTCCAAATAATTTTGAAAGAAATATCAAGAGAACTAAAGTGAAAAAATTGCATTGTTTTACCTATTTAGGTGAGGATCTAGATTTTTATTTATTACTCTCGTTTCACTTTGGATAGATGGCCAAGTTTACTGTACTATTTCTTTATTTCGACTTTAAATTGAACTCAATCTTTTATAGGTTACCAAAATAATATGTTTGTTTGTTATATTGTTAAAATGTCCTTTTCGGTTCTGTGTTACGCTTGTATCAAAATTGGTCTATGTCCTGTGAATAAGCGTTTTTTTCAAAGTGTTTTAATGTTTCAATTTGCTGAACGTAGTTACGTTCTTTTAAGAATTTGAGAATGTAAGATTCTTGTTTCATTTGTACTCATGTTTCAATCGACCAACTTAGTAAGGTTCTAATCAGAACATTGTTTTTCCATTTCTAATGTATAATGAACGTAGAGCTACGGAGATAAAAAAGCTATTATTATTTCCACAAGACCACTTTCGACTTCCACGCAGACGAAGTCGCAGGCTAAAGCTCGTAATTATATATTTATTTACTTGAACCGAGCTCAAAACCCTTTTCAAATTATAAGGACAGTTAATACGTTAGAAACTCATGGAGGCAAGAATACTTAACTTTCCCAATTTTATGCAGGTCCGTAATGGTCCATATTTGGTTTACTTTTATTAACATTCAAATATGCATATGTAAATACTTGATGATATACATAATAATCATATAATAAGAAGTTATATTATTATAAAGTTAAAATTTAAAAGGTATTTCTGAAAACCTTCCCATTCTTAAATTATCAAAAAAATATAAGAAAAATAGGCTTATGATCTCTAAAATAAAGAATACGTCTATGTTACTTACGCTTAGTAATTTTAATAAAAATTGTGTCATATAATATATGACGGTTACATAAATGAGACCTTCTTTCCGCAAAAAGAAGAGCAACAGTCCGTACGTTCGCTATTTATCTCCTGTCGACCTCTGTGTACAAATGAGTTACATAACGTTTCAGAGACTCTGAATATCGAAATTGTTGAATAGATAAATGAATTGTTCAAATAATCAAATTAAACTGTGTGTTTATTTCTTAAAATATTATGTAAGTTTTCGCTTGAATTCCATTACCTTCTTGCCGATTGATAAAATAAAATTCAAAGTTATGTAATGGACTTTACGGTATCGGTAGCATTGTTTTGGGGTGGGTGGATGGAATCCTCAAAGAGGAATTAATTGCCTTTCTGTATATTCTGTATACTAATTAAACATATGTATTTTAAAACGAATAAATAAAGGCAGATTTTTCAATGATATACAAATATTTAAGTAGTGTGAAATATATTTTTAATAATATGAAGTCTTTGATTTTTTTCTTTATTTGCGCTATACGTTGCTTCGTTAGAAATTCTGCCGTAACATATTGGATATTGGAAAAAGTGTATATGAAACTACTGTTTCAGCCTCTGGGCTATTGAGATATGAATTAAAAATTTTCTCAATTAACAGTTTCATCTTTTAGTAAATGTTTTCTTCTTTGAAGAAAAATAAAATGTGTAACATTAATAATTGAATTATGATTAGGTGATTTAAAACTCGAGAAAGTTTTTACGATTATTTATGAATTCTATAGTCCCTGTAATTGTGATTCCCAGTAACATGAGTAAAGAAGTTATTAATCATTAAAAAATATAAATCTTTCATTAGACATATTAATTGGGAAAATAATCTTTGTTATGGATAATTTTACGTTTAATGTTTATTTAATTTATATTATTTATCGGTTGATAATAAAGAAATACTCATAATACAATTGCAGCATAGATTTAATTAAGCGTTTATTTTTTATAAGTAAGCTTAGGATTTTGAAACTCATATGACTGTCATTCTTTCTCACTCCGTTCATTGTATTACATTATTATTATATAAATGTTATTACCCCCAAAGTAGATGTTAGTTCCTACATTAAAATAAGAAAAGGATTTGTTGTGAAGCCTGTAATATAATATATAATTGTTTTGTTTCAGCTCAACTTCAATCCAATCACTTCGTTTTTGTTCACCCTCGACTTTTTCATCATTGTTCTGAATGTGAGTATTTTTATATTAGACATGAAACCTATAAGTAAAGAAAGAATTTAATATCTCATTAATAGCTATCATTCAGCGGGTGTATTTCGTGACGGCGCTGACTAGTTCCCGATTAAGTTGTCACTGCGATACCGTACAAAGTGCTTTTAAAGAAACATAGTCACTGAGTATTTATTTTCAATTTAGAAAAAAGTTAATTTGTATATTGGCCAGATTCGTTGGTTATATTTGAATCTCATTTTGCTTAAGCCTTAATTGAATCCCTCCGCCACCCAGGCAGCATGGCACGCGTGTGTGCCACCGACTTACCCTCTACGTGAGTTAATTATAACGACGGCAATTTGTTCCAGTAATTTTTGTTTCAATATTATTTACGCTCTAAATCGAATAGACTTTAAGAGCTGAATGCTCTTCACGTTTTTAAATTAATTAAAATTAAAATATTTACCGATAATTGTAATGTTTTCAAGAGTGATAGAAATTCAACGGAGATTCCGGTAAAATATAAACGTTCAAATTTATTTTGATTGTACTAATTTGTTTTGGTTACAATGAGGTGAAAAATAATAAACAATTGGAGCAACGAGACAAAGGATTTTGTATTAACTAATTATTTACACATTTAACTTTAATTGAAAACATTAAATTTTATTCCGACGTTATCAGTCTTATCTTGGAATAAAATGGTGATAAGGACGAGGAAAAATGGTTTATTGTATTTTTACTTTTATTAAAAAAATATATTTTAATTTTTTATACGTATATCCCTCTAAAGTTCAAAAGGAACGCGGTATTTGTTCATACTAATTAACATCTTGATTATCTTTTATATTATATGCATACTAGGACCAATTCTTCAATGGCTTCTCAATATTTAATCAATCAATCAAAGAACGAATACAAATAGTGTCGGTTATCTAATAGTAACGGGATCTTACCTATATGAGATCGGGGATCATGCCATTTTGCTCACCATGTGCTTGTTTGCCAAAATATTGTAACTCAACTTCGCTAACTTACTTCTGCCTCTATGTTACGTTAAAAGACACCTGGCTCTATCGATAATTATTGCCATATTTTAAAAAATAGGACAACCGCAGCGAAACTAAATATTTTTATTTTATTTTTTAACTTAAAAAAAAAGGTAAAGGTAATAGTAAAAAAAGGTGTAAAAGTCTCTTTTTTCGTATAAACATACGAAAATTCAGACTATAACGACATTTAATTAAAGTGGACGATAATCAAGTGAATACGAATGAACGAATTACAAGGAGTGATAAATAATGGCCTCAATAAATTATGACCCCTGAAAATTTTTAACAGCCCGACCTGCACAACGAGTGTGTACGTCACGACGGCATGAACATGACAATTTTTTTTTAAATTTTTGATAGTTATTTTAATCACAGCCTATTATTACATTATATTACTTTAATGTAATTTTTTTAACATAACGATATATTTTAGACATTAAATATAAAGAAATATGTAAGCGGCTTCTTATTGGACTATAATGACGGATACGTATAAGAAGCAATATAAAATCCCAGAGGATATTTTTGCGTCGGCGGCCAGACCAAAAATATTTTTATTTTCGCGAATTTTAAAGATTTGATAAAAGAGCTAATTTTGATAATAGAGCTAACGTTTCTTTGGAAAACTAACATCCCCGAAGACCATGCCATCGAGGTCTACCAGTATTACGAACTCACTAACAAACTCACTTAGAATAGGTACGTTGTAAATTTGTACGTAGTAGAAGTAGAAACGAGAGATATAAAAAGACAAATCTCTGTACAAACTACTAAATGATCTCAGCCTATCAAAAATTAACACCAGTTCCTTCAAGGCGGCCCAGGTTGTTTAAAATTTGGTTAGGTAGAGAGAAGAGCTTTGACCATGAAGGTGAGCGTTGAACGCGCTTTAGATAGGGGCGCTCCTTTAAGGGGCCTTATACCTACCTGTTGAAACTCCTCTTCCTACAAGACAATGGACACGGCAACCACTCGGTAAATCAATGGAATTTCGTTTCATCTGAGAGGTTACGTTTCTGTAAGCGTGGACATCTACTAGCATAAAACGCTTACATCAAATCATTATTAAATATTATTTAATTGTTAACTTTAAAAAGGTTAATTATTAATTATTAATAGAGGTATCTATATTTTTTAAACAATATCGATAACTTTAATAAAACATTATTATTTAACCTTTTTTAAGAATTACTATCAAAACTGAAGTAGTTCCTACTACCTAACATAAATGGCATGCGAGCTTCTACGAATCGCGGTCTCCGTGCTGCATAAATACTGGCTATAAGAACTGTTACCTAAGAACTGATATATTTTTATCTTTTCTTTTTTTTTAAATACTGATTGTATTTCATAGCGATGATACTATTTTTCAATGCTACTATTCTTTAATGTCCCTTCGGGTAACTTATGGTTTTATAAATCATATAATTTTTAGAAAACATTATTTTTTCTATTATAAAGATATGTATATTCACTATCTGATTAATCACAATATTCTCAGATGGTTTTCGTTACTAAAGTCTCTATCTTCTGTATGAAAACTAGACAGCTTAATGGGAACCTTAACGCTATTGTTTCATAAATTCAATATATTCTAATTTCTAGCACATTTATCTTCGTCCAATTAAAAAGTAATAAAAATAAAAACTCTCTTTTACATTTATCTAAAAGAAAAAGCCGTATATAATGTAATCTGAAAAAAGCTTGGCTACTTAACATCCTGTAAATCGAAACCATTGTAGTATGACTTTTAAACCAAAGGTTTAGTTAGAAACTAATGAATTGGTTAATATTTAGGAACACAATATAAATACATTACAAACATAAAAGCTTTTAAACATTTGCTGATTGTGTTTTGTTTTTGTTATAGATATTTTAGACGATTAAGTATTGTTTAAAGTAAAACAGTGATATGAAGTACATATTTTTAGTTCTTTGTTTATTTCTCATAACACAATTATTATCTATACAATCAAATATGGTCGTTTTCCCTCATATTTAAGACTCAATAACCATCGCATAGAATAATCACATTTAATAATTATTATCTCTTTTTGAATGTCCTTTATGATCTCATTTAATGATTAACAATTTTATACAATTAATTGATTGCTTTAATTAAAATTGAACCACAAATTGAATTCATTAATATATTGAAACACATGTACTGAGAAAGATAATTTTATTTGTACAAATCATCACACAATTTCAAACTTAAGTACACAAATAATAGAAACATATTTTGTTATAATTTAATGAAATTGCACTTCGTTCATAGTAAAACTTTTTAACGAAGCTCAACACGATTTTTAGCTGCTGTATTTTCTGTGTAATAAGAAATAAATATAAATTGAATATTTTAACTTATCTTAATCACTGATCTGTGAAAAGGAAATATTTGAAAAACTCTTGACGCCGTCGCGATATTAGGGCGGATTTTTTTTTAATAATCGCATCTTAAGTTTACATGTATTCATTACAGGTTTTATGACAACTATCATGGGAGCTTAAATTGGGTTAAGCATTTTCTTAAAGACTCAAAAAGTTAAGGACCGGTAAAATATTTAATAAGAAGGATATTTACAACCATCTCCTACACTTCCTCCCAAGTATTTTCATCATACATAGTAGTAACATTTCATAAACATGCGTTACTATTTGCTACGTAAAACGCAACTGCTTCTAAAATCCATTTAAACACTGCACACTTAAAAACTTTAATTGAATGTGTAAAATAAATTTTACAAAAATATAAATAGTAAATATTTATAATTATATACAAGATAACGTAGGTAAAATATAATTAAATTAATAAATAAATGCTAAATGAACATTTCCATATAAGTCGTAAAAAGTTCTGTAAAATTCTGAATATACGAGTGTTTTATAAGGTTAAAGCATTTTCGTTTCGATGGTTTACAAATAGAAAAATATTTTTTATGAGCTTCACTATTTTTCCACCGGCTACCTTATAAAAAATTCATTGAACTATAAAAAGTTAATCAAATAGTTGCATGCACTGTTTGCAATGTATTGATTTTTATGAAATTTTTATGAAAAAAATTCGTGGCTTGAGCATCAAGATAACGTTGTATTTTTGTATCTATATACATTTGATGTCAGTGCAGCCTTTTAGTTATATGTAAACAAAACTAATGGAACATGACCATGGATCTTTTTAATTCTCGTGTTTTGGAAGTTTCTAAATCTTTTTAAGTTAATAATTAACTTAAATTTTTGCGAGAAAAACTGGTACTATTAAGTAGTTTTCATGTGCATAATCGAATGTCAATATCTTAGTTTTGAACGACAATATTTTAGGGAAACAGAGACACGCAACATCGTTTGGTTGAAGTGTGATTTTTTTTTATTTGACGGTGGTAGAGTCTAGCTGTGTCTCTACAGCCTCTATAGTCTCTACAGCTCGAACAAGGGCTGGCTCGACCGGGAAAGTACCACCTTCTCACAGAAGATTTGCGTCAAGTAATTTTTAATGGCTGCGTTTCATCTGATAAGTGAGAGAGCCGGTTGCCTTTCCCTTTTCCCACACTTTCCTTTTCCCTCCCTTTCCCACTTTTTCTTCCCTCTATTTCCCGATCAAGGATGGCAACACATCCGCAAAACTATGTTGCGGATATCCATGGACGAAGATGCTACCTTCATCAAGTAGGCCGTCTGCTCGGTTGTCCCCTCTAGCATTTAAAAATATATATATTTCTGCCATTTTTACCTATAGTAAACCTAAAGGAATATCGTTTTAATAAACCCAAAGTTATAAACATATCATTACTTGTTCATTTAGTAGCCTGAACAATTTTAGTACACAGAGCAGCAAAGTGGTAACATGAAATTGTTATATATATACACTATATCGTTTGTATATACATAGACTATCTATTGCCTCACAGATAGTTTGGATATGTGGTGTTCTGTTATTGCTATTAGCTTGCAGCGAAGTAATTTTAATAGTCCAATAATTTGTTTATGGTAGCAAAGTTAAAAAATTCAAGATAGCAAAATCTTATGCAACAAATATAAAAATCATTTTCTATCTTTGAAGTATATTTCAAGCACAGTTCATTAATTTCATGGAATGGATAAATTAATGTTGAGTGCTGTGAATCCTAATGAGATTTGTCACCTGATTGCACCCCAGTCATTTTAATTTTCTTGTTTGTATCTGGATTCTTAAACTAGCCACATATAGTATAGTATACGGTGAAGTTTTCCGAGTCTCGTTTTGTTAACGTTTAGAACCGATGCCTTTATATAAAATACATACAAACAAGGTTTTTAAAAACAATAATTAAGTTAATTTTTAATAATAAGTGACTGACAATAAGGGCTTTATACTCATTGTTTAAGCATAAATAAGTGATAATAGGTTGGGGAAAAAGTCTTTCCGCATTATAGTATGTATGAACTTGTAATAAAATCTTTGGCTGTAGTATTTGTATCTGGCTGGTTTTGGTATCATTGAAAGTTAAAAT
>DVQP01000044.1:0-41539 GCA_018231745.1 Danaus eresimus
GTAGCCTATTTCAATTTTATGTTTTCCGATAACGATTTTAATATAACATACATAAATTTCATACTTTTCCCATACGAAAAACATTCCAAGCATATTTTTCAATGTTGAATTTATATTTTAGTAATTTTTGTCGGTAGATGTTATTTTATGACAATAAATTACCAAATGTTAGCTTAAAAATGAGAAGAAAACAGCTGTATAATTATAAAAGCAAGGTTGAAAATTGTGTGGCAAGTTTTAATGATGTTTTGACCACACTAAATGGAATCCATCGATGACAAATCAATCTATCAATTCTTGGCAATTATTCTACATGGGTAGTTCGATTGTATTGGAAGTTTATAACAATTAATTCATATGATTGAACCAACAGACTAAGATAAAGCAGAAAATTAATTGGCCTTAATTCATATAGACAGCGCCGGTCACGAGTTTTGTACATATGTTATAACGCATCTTAGTACAACCTAATTACAAACAGTATGTTCTTTCTAATATAAATATGCGAAAGTTCAAGTTATCTGATGTAAATATTTCCATTTTAAAAGTCAAAGACGAAATACAGAACTGAGAGTTAGAGTAGAGTTAGTTTGTAATCAAATTAGTTGCTAATGATCGTATAAAATTTATCTTAATAAATCGATAAAAGTTTTCATTTTAAGTTAGTTAGACTATAACTATTTATTATATTAAAAATATATGTAAAGATTGTGAGCCTTCGTAAAAGCAATCGGCAAAAGTACTGTAATCAACTTTTCTATTCCAATATTTTATATCGCAGCAGGTTGCCAAAGTGCAAATGCGTTAAATTCAATTAAACCCCATTACAAAGTTATGACGTTTGCTTATTGATTTGCGCACAATCAATCTGGTAAACAATTTTATGGACGCACCGTTTTGAAACCGAAGGTTTTCATTAAACAGCCGCGAGTTTACTATCGACCCAATAATATTCAAAGTGCTAACTGCACTTTATATTTATGATACAATTTAAAACCTGTCTTAGCAAATTAAAACGGAGGAGTTTCCATTAGCTGCATACGGAACTATTAATATTTATTACTCACATCTAAAACTATTACGAACCTCAATTCCATTTCCGATTCAAAATTTTCATCACATGCATGGAATTCAAACATATCTTGTTGAAATTGATTGAAATGCAGAAATAGTGTTATGTCATGTTAATTATAAAATTGACGTTTTGATTTCTTTTTTTTTTTGTGGAAAAAGTTTTATATGTTCTTTTTTTTTGAGTTAATATATTTCATTAATGCATTGTCCAAGATTTTACTTTGCTATGCCAAAGTAGGATAAAATTAGGCCAATTTTTTTTGCTACTCCAAAAAGTATTGTAATGTTTAAAAAATGATCATTTATATGTTTTTTATTTCAGAATTTGAATTTATCTTTTAGAACGTGTAAAATTTTAAAATTAAATATACACAAAATTATACATTATATATTATTATAGTTAACTGTATCATTATACACGGCTTCATTAAAATGATTAATTAACTCTATATATCATCCATATCTCTTTGGCTGTGAGGTTTCAACGTTTATATTTGTGATTTATATTACACACTAAGAAACTAATTAGGTTTTAGAAATACAACACCAAATGCTTTGAACTTAGTTATACAAGCATTTATTGTATAGAACCGATTATTTTTAAAATTAGTATACAGTGTTGCCGTTTTAAAAATGATTTATTTTGAATGAATTGAAAAGTTTTTAAAAAATATATAAATGGTATAATTTAAATTTATTTTAATTAAATATTCTATAATTTATAAACTCAGGTGTTAAGTGTGGTTCGTATTTTAATTCCTTTTCTAGTTTTGAGTATTAGCATTGATCAGATTAATGCTATATAACTTTACTTTTTAAATTTAGAAATTATAACACGATGATAAAGTACAAGGCAAAATGTAGATATAAAAAAAATAGTAAGATATAAAACATAATGAGATCTTAGTTTCATTTAAATGTCCGAACATTAAAACCTTATTACAAAAATACTATCGAGTTTCTATTCTCTATATATACTTATGTACATAAATTTTGTTACAAAGTAACGTTCGTGAAATACATAAGGTTATATTAATAATCGAAATAATTCATACTTGCCTTCATGAAATGTTTACTTGCTAAGTTCAGCAAATAGTAAACCGTCGTACTAAGTGCTTTTAGCAGTATGAGGTGTTACACAGCGGGGCTTACATCGACTTCAACTTAGATATTAGTATACAGCGATATACATTAAAGCAAAGAAAAGAAATACCGCTCCAACATTATTTAATATACTCGCCTCCACAGCAATGTGGCGAGCTGGAATCGTTTATTTTTCCTCGTGTAACTTAATTAAATTAACATAAAAAAGATAAACGTGTTTATAAAAATTATACTTCTGTTGCTTCTAATAAAGAATTTAATTATGCTTCTTAGTAACGCTGTGTGGGCGATTTTAAAGACGGCTTGAATTTTATTTACGTTCGTAGTATAGCTTCATAGTGTGTGAATATATTTTGTTTATCAGAAAGTATATCAAAATGTCGGATTACCGATAACATATTCTGTTACGATATTCTATATAGTAATGATATATCATAGTAACAATTACGAAATAGCTTCACTCTATATATTTTTATCTTTTGTTTGATATAAAAAATATAATTTAAGACATGTTTTAAAAAAATAATTTAATTATATGATTTCTTTTCTATTTGATTTTAATGGTGAATGATTCCGTTTATTCAACTTTTTGCAATAAAATATGACTAAAATATACACATATGTTTATGGATGCGTTTCATAAATATTATTTACATGCAATGTTATGGAACGCATACTACAAACTACATGGCCTGTAAACCTTAATGATTACTTATATTTTATTGTTTTCATACCATGATGTCAGACGGAGCATCGTTATGCATACACAACTCTATGTTACAAGTTACTATATAGGAAATGATTTTATGAAATGGTCCAAAACATCTTTGTGACGATTATAGTAGGATGCCTGTCAATATATTTAAAAGTATTTTAATAGAAAAAATTACGTAATATTTTAATAAATCCATTTTGAACCTTAACATATTTTATCCGACATTAATAAATAATCCTGGCTAAAGGTAGCGGAGGCCAGCCGAACAAGCTGGCCCCGGGGAAATCTATATCATTTTTTAAATAGAACATAGGACATCATAAGTTTAACTGTAACATTGTAGGAATTTTTCATCTACCCGAAAAGTCAGAACAATAACATTTGCTAAATCATATATGAACACGAAAAACCTAACACCGTAAATAAAATTATGTTGCAATCATATTATATGAGTCGATTGTATACATTTATATTTTAAGCGTTAGCATCTCTGATTTATTGAATTGTTGTTTTCGATTTGAAGACTTTGTTAATATACAATATTAAATAAATAAATGTTTTTATGGTACCGAGTAATTATACGTTAATTTAAATTTAAATGGAGCATATAATTTTATAGTTAAAGCATATTAGATATTAGCATTTCTGTTCTTTCTCATTTACAATAGTTTATTTATATATATTGACCCTTGCAGCGGCACGTGTTTTCACTTATACCCACGCGTTATTTAGCCCGTCCGGAAATATGTTTGTGAAGCAAAGAAATTTAAGATGAATTCTCATAATGAAATGACATCTTATTTTTATATATCTATGTCAATATGATTAAGCTGTATACGAAATTAAATTAAATTAAGCCTTTTAAATTAATATTACAATGTTTTTGATGACATCAAAAGGTTTCTTTAAGTGTCTCTCGAGATCACAGACTAAATATTTAAAATCACTAAGATGAGGGCCCTGTTTATGCTTGCATTTCATTTACAAGACAGGATTTTAAATGTTTATCAAAGAAACTGTTGTTTTATGTGTTATGATTTTTAAAGAGAAACATCAGAAAAACTTATAATATTGGTCATAGCTAATGTCAATGATGCATTTATATATATATATAAGATATTAGATTTGTTTAAGTATATTAACTGTGGACTGGCCTTACAGAGGTAAAAACGGTATTTAAAAACTCTATATAAATAGAATCGTCATTAAAAATAAAAAATATGTTAAATATTTTTGGTAAATCTAAAGAATACCATGCTCTGATAAAAAATAAAGAACATTTTCTTAAAGTAAGTTTTCGGCTCTGTCGATTCAATAACCATTTATTTGATCAGAATAGATTATTTTGTTATTTCGATTTGTTGAAATTGGTTACGTAACTATTAAGTTATCGTATCGCTTAGAAAATGCTTAAGTTACAGAAACGAATCGTCTTTCACTTTATGAGTGTTCTCAAGATAGTTTTATTAGCGTCAGTTTTAAGCTATTTTCGTCAACGACAGCCCCAACCTGATATCTTCTCTTATATTTTATATTAATTATTAATCTCAAGTTCTAATTCGATACAAATAATATAAACACAACTTATTTTTAGGATAAGTTAAAAAGTATACTATTATATACGTACTTTTTTATTTCTTCTTTGGTAAAATATATTTTATACGTTGTCTATTGGAAATTGTATTGCGTAGGTTGAATATGACAGGAAACCAAAAATCCAATAATCTTTCCAGTTTCCTCCCCGTAAAGGTCACCCTTTAGAATTTCAATAATTTTCAGTTTATCAATGTACAAAATTCGGTATTTCAATATTATTACCTTTAAATTCTGATGTTTTATTTTATATTTATGCTAATTTTTGTTTTTACGTAGAACAAAGTCTTAATTTGTTTAGTGTATTAAAATATATCAAATGTTTTTTTTGGAGGTCTCATCATGGAGATAAATCTTTTAATATGCCATGGAATATATGCTTTGGTTTAAAAACAACATATTTGATAATAAAGAATTTTGTTTATTTTCTTATTCAACTCACCTTTCCTCTTCCCTGTTTATTAAATCTTACGGCTTAAATGTCTGACATGGCAAATACAAACCACAATGGACCCCAAAATCGGCGTAATTCAGAATTATTTTTATTATTAGCCGAGTACACTGCCGGAATGGTATTCTTCGAAAACAAAAATATAAATCTGTTCGGAATCTGTTAAATATTAGTGTTTTTCACTTATCGCTATAATAAAAACCTCCAGTTGGTTATCTTATCTCCGCATAGTTGCCTACCCGTTTTGTTTTCCCGTAGGAGTTGAACAATTTATGAGAAAATTCTATGTTTCTCATTAGAAGTAATATATTTTTAACTAGTAACCGATTGAAGGTAAATCTTCAAAGAAGGCCGTTTTCATGTCTTTCAGCTTTAAACTATTCGTTTTGCAATGGGGAAAGTAAGAATATAATTATACCAAGTCACGCGATAGTTGTCTGTCAAATGCGAAAAATGAAAAAAATAATAATATGACGCGAAATAAATTTTGGAACATTGTCTTCATATACATACTTATGTTGTAATTGTCCCTAATATCATGCATAATATTTTATATATCATATAATAATTTAATTAGTTAAGTTATATGAATGGATAACTAATTATTATTAATAGGCTACTCACGCGTCACGTCTAGTGCGCTCATCCCAAAACTTGTCCCAAAAAGTGGATCTGTTTTTAATACGCAAAACGCTTGTGCTAAGAGTGCGAGGCAACGTGCCGCCGCTGCTGGACGCAGCCACACCTGTGGCCATGCTGTGCTCCGACGCCGAACTCTTCGTAAACGATCCCCCACTGGCACCAAGTCTCTCAGATTGAGATCCCGAACGATGCATATTAACCGCTCCTTGATACTATTTATGACATGACACAATATACGAATGTCATTACCAACTTGATCTTGCACAGATATTAAGAAAAAGATCAAGTTTTGCGACTTCACTTTCATGTAAACATCACTTTTTCATCAACAATGACAGAAAAATTTAATATGTCATAATTTTCGTAATGACACTGATGGCCATGTAAAGTCAATACACACGATCAGATTTTTCACGTAATAATTGAAGTGCTATTTATTTTATAATTTATTTTTCACTGATTTTATCGAATGGTGTCGTCCTGTCGACAACAGCGCAACTAGTGTTTTTATTACTGGCGGACTTCGGTAAACAACATAACAACATAATCAATAAAACAATGTGTTACTGTATTTTTTCAAGGTTCTTCGTCTCTATAAGGCTACGTGATTGTTATTCATGTTTGAGATGGAATAGCCAGCCAACTTAGAATGTAAATATCGATCATTGATAGCAATGAAATACTCAAGGGGGGTGTGACTTGTCAAACCAGTGAATGACCTCTAATTTATCCAACAGCGAACAAACACACACCCAGTACATAGCACGTTGATCGTTGAATTAGATTTTCGTATAGTTCAGATTTTGCATTATCACTTATTATTACTTAACATGTTTAAGCCAACAACAACGTGTGGGTAGGTTCCCAAAAAAATCAGTCACATTATGGGGTTATCGTTAATCGTGGGGGTTTAAGGGCACAGCGGAGTGCGGGATGTCGTACGATGCGTGTGACATAAAGAAACGTGCCGCCGGCGCGCCGCGCGGACTGTCAATGGCGGCAGGCTGAGACCGGAGGCCGGAGGCCGGTGGCGCAGAGTCTGAACTCTGAAGCGTCCCACTCACTCGCCCGGCCGTCGCCGAGAGAGCGCGACTTCACCCGAGGATAAATTTGGCGCTAATGGATACTGGCGTCGGTGGGAGGTAATCAATGTTCGACGTGGAAATCGAGGGCTTCCCAGGAAGAATTATCAACGACAAGTAGGAATCAAGTCCCCTTTAAGACCAGTCTATTAATATTCAAAAATATATTTGAATGTTATTCACTAGTCGCGGGCGTGTGGCAGGTTACAGGATTCAAAGACTGTGTCAATTGGGATGTTAACCTAGGATATAATAATAGGATTTGTGGTATTTCTTTTATTGCGTTATATTTTTAGTTTATTGTTATTTTCGTATAACGTAACCACATTAAACTCTGAAATTGTCCGCTATCGTAATCCCAAATAATAAAGTAATTTTATAAAATTTTTCTTAATCGCCTTTATAACAACGAGTAAATTTATTTTATCTATATCACAACCGCCATGTGAACATTGTTATCTTGAAATGTCCAATTTCCAATCAACATTACTTGCTCACTAATATTTGTGTTTGTCGGGTCAAATAAATAATTTAAGTTCATATATTAAGAAATGGACGAGAATAATTTTTCATAAAACCCGTTTTTACTTTTGTTAACTAACTCAACAGAGTTAATATAAACATATTGTATACATTTTTTAAAATTAAGATTGCCAACCTTTAAAGGTTTTTACTTTTGAAAGTTTATAATTTTCTTTTATTTATTATGTTTAAGATAAGACAGTCGTTTGATCTAACAATTGAATGCTATAAGCGCATTATAAAATTTTAATTTAATAGCTAATTACGTAGAAACAAAACATAAATTAAAATTATAACTAAGATATATAGAAGACAAACGAGAAGCCAATACAAACATCCATTAAACATCACATCAGCCTGAGACAAAGGAATGGAAGCCATACAAAAGAGCATGCTTAAATCGAGTGCAAACAAAGCAGACATGCCGTGTAAGTGCTCTTATAAATATACATACGCTCTGTCCAACTGTGCAGCCTCGACCTCCTTGAATCTGTAAGCAATTAAAAATATGGAAAAGAAAGATAGAACGAAGTCTTTGAACACCTAAGCTCTTATGGTCGCGTCAGCAATGCCCATCAGATAGAGTCAGATAGAGTCAGATAGAGCCAGTGCCGGAGTGTTCCAAGGCTTTGTATTAATGGCAATAGCATGACTTTCATGTACCAATTTAAGTTTTTGAAACATTTACGTACTACTTACTGTCTATCACAGGACGACACAGGGTTCATTCACATATATTACCAATTACATGCTATTACCAGTAAGCTCTACTTCACTGTTAGTTATACACAACATTAAGACGGCATATTTATTAAACAGCTCGCTTCCACATCCTAGCCTTCCTTGTGTTTCACATTGTGTAGTGTTAACTTAGTGCTCAAGCCTGCTTCGTGCCCGGTGGACAAATAAAATTAATTTCAATTTATCTACACGTGTAACAAAATAATTGTTCTATTTTAATTTTAATCAGAACAATTAATAAATTATTAGTACTATTTTGGGATTGTAATTGTTTAGTTGAGTCAACGATGAGGCAACATGAGTAGGCAGTACCTTTGATTGTCATATTATATTACCATTCTGACGTTAGATTATCGACTGTTTACATTGTCCCTGTTGACTTAATTGAATTAATTCAGACGGTAACAGTGATTTCAAAATCCTTTGTTATTTTATTATGATATTAACGAAATCTTAATTTATTTAAATAAAAATACTTACTCATTTCTAGAAAGTTGTCCCGCTTTTATGATGCGAGTTATAAAATTGACTTTAAAATGGTTTCTAATATTCTAAAAACGTTAATCAAAGAAAACAAATATAATTAAATTAATCCAGATTAATAAATTAACGAGACGCACGTTTGTCAGGAAAGTTTGAGGTTGGATTAGAACGGGATTAAAATAATTTATCGATTTTTATTTTATTAGCTTTTTCATTCGTACTCACTAACTCACTCAAAGGTTTAATTCATTATAAAAAAAACACGTGTACATTGATTAAAATTAATATTTCAATTTATTAAAACTGAAATTAAGATTGTGGGTAAATGTATTAATTAATACGTCAAAATATATTCGAACACAAAACAAAGGAAGCAAATTACTGTTTTTGAAAAAAGCTCACAGCTGGTGATTGTTTGAGTATTTTTTTAATTTAGGAGATATTTTTATGTCTTTTTGATATAAAACAACTTTATATATAATATCTAAAGGTTTTATAATATTCTGTTCGCCTTTTACGTTATTTCGCTAAGATAATGTAATATGGACTTAAAGAGATATTTTTTAAATTATATCATTTCTTCCATAGTCTTTGTTCTTGCTAATATACCGACGAAGTTGTTTTTGTGAAATTAGTACATATATGTATTTAATACATATATGTATTTAATAATTTAGTCACCTGTATATTTTATGCATCACCGAAATCTCATAATAATAACATTATATTATTTAATATTTTTCATACAAAAGCATGTATTGTATGTCCCTGCAACGCGAGCGACCCGGCACCCTTACGGTGAATTAGTGGCATGCTGAGAGGTTGGGTCTCATATCAACATAATATATAAGTATTCCTTCAGTTATAATAAGTAGTGTTTTGGGAAATTACTCTGCATAAGAAGTGTTTTCTTTAAGTATCTTAAAGGACGGTGCTAGAGACAGTTATTTGTACTTCTATGTTAAGTTTTGTATTTTAAACGTGTACTAAGTTTGTGAGGGAGTTGTTACATTAAAGAACCTAGAATGAATCATTTAAACTTTTTGTTTGTTTTAAAGATTCTTTATCATACGATTACACCATGTACAGGTTATCGAAGTTTAATTTATTTTCAAAACAGTACGAACAGGACTCGGTACGAGAAACTAATACATCAGCAAAGACTACAATGTTTGCAAATTGGTATACCATAGCACAGAGACGTATATTTGCTCT
Source organism: Danaus eresimus (assembly GCA_018231745.1). Taxonomy (NCBI): domain Eukaryota; kingdom Metazoa; phylum Arthropoda; class Insecta; order Lepidoptera; family Nymphalidae; genus Danaus; species Danaus eresimus. The sequence goes on from DVQP01000044.1 coordinate 9,623, forward strand.
CATACTCTATTTGATTGAAGATATATACAATGTCCGTATTGTGCCAATATTGTATTAAGTCGTTCTGCAATTGTATTTATGAATAACAATATTTCTCTGTGTAGTGTTTTCTCATTATATAGTAATAAGCGTCACACCTAAACGTCGTAACAGACTCACCTTTCGCTGGCAATGGAGCTGTTTCTTGACATGGATTTTGGAGACATTTCGAAATCGGAGTCGGATCGGTAGAGGAAGGATTCGCGGCGCTGCGGCATGGACTGGAGCACGAGGGCGGCTGAGGGTGATCCACCCTCGAGCGGGGACCTCGCCCCCGCCACCGCCCCTCCGCCATTCTCCACATCGAAGCTGAAACAAACAAAGGATTAACACTCATTTATAAGGTAACTTTTTATATCTCTCTTGTATCTCTTCAGAACACTTCATGATATCCTAAAATTTATTCTTAAATAAATAATACTAAAAGTTTGATCTACAAACATTTCAACATATTGAAATGTAGAAGAAGTACCTATAGATATATTAACAAATCAGTAATTTACATCTCTTTCTCTGACAATACTTTATTTATATAAGTTTTGATTTTGAAATGAAGGAAGTCAGACAACGCCTATGCTCCACTATTAAAATAATTAATGTAATAACATATTATAGTTATTATATAGTTTTATTGAAGTAGCTTTAACCATCATAGGAAGCGGCGAGTCTCTAGATATATGTAAAACATATTTTGAATGCGTTGAAGCTCCACAACAAAGAACCGTCAAATTTATACGAAGGTTACGTCCTACGATATTACTTAGTTTTGATGGATTTATAGTCATGTGAAGTAAACTTCAATAATGTCAAGTAAACTCCAAAAAAAAATCAGGTTTACTAAATCTAAGTGTAGAAATACATCCGTGAGAACTTTATCGCCATACCTTCCTAAAATATTTCATAACTATCTTTATTGTTTAATATACGGAACCATTTTATATAACATATCTATAAAAGAGTTTATATATTCAAAATTTTGTTTTTAAAAAATTAGATTAGGCCACCTGGCCAGTTAACAAATAAGAATCCATAAAATTGAGGAAGATATAGTATCGGATAACCAATAATTAAAAGAAGCTTTTGGTAATGGTACAAATATTTCACCCTGATCATACCTATTTGTTGAGTGTAATCATTAAGACATGCTTTAATAAATATAATTGATGCCACAAAAAGTATGAAACTATATTCATAGCTTCTGTTTAATGTCGCTCGAAAAATATAGTTAAAAGTCCACCGCGGATCAGAGTCGAAAGAATTTTGAACCAAACTCGGCGTGTTATTAATCTGACACCGAGAAGGTAGGTATTGAGAATACTTGTATTGTTAAAATTTTCTTAACATTCAACATCAAACCAGTAGGTATATGTTTGAGTTTCGACGTTTGTCCAAGCCCCAAGGATATGTTTTGTTTGTTGTATTTAAATGTTAATTATGCACGAGGTTAAATATATAACCATCTAGTCTTATGATGCAAATGCACAAAGAGGTATATTATAAAATGGCAATTGTTATTGAATCTTATACTCGCTAGTCGATAAATATGCAAAGATTGAAAAAAACTAACCAACAAGACGAGACTTATATGATAATGAAATTAATGACTTTATTTCTGCTGATATACCTCGATTGAAGAACGATTTGAATATATTATTTTATATTACAGTACATAGTAATATAAGGAATAAACAACATTTTCTAATCATATGAAATGGCTTTACTTCGTATCTATAGTTGTTTAAATCGAGAATAGATGAGTCGTTTTTAAAAGTATAAGCGACATCTGTTGTGATATTGACGAAGTTGAGGAGGAGAGTGGGATGATTGTTGTTCGTTATTATGCCGTTAGAGGTCTCTAAAAATATAAATATCAAAAATCTATTGTTCTTTACGTACCACATAATAAAATTCATAGTTACTGTTTTTGTAGCATAAATAAAATAAATCATTCTTAGTACGTAGATTAACAAGTTTTTTAATAACATTATATTTGTTGATTACGGTACTTTAATACTAGCAATGTTTTATCATTTACATCAATGACGTAGACTCTTGTTTTCACTCTTATTATATATAAAATAAATATATTTTTTCAATTTAATTGACATGTGTGCAATTATAATCTCAGTTATTTTAAATTTAACTAAAAAAAATATGAAGTCATTTCTCATAGCGACGTGGTTGCTGTTCAAAGATTGTCTCTGAATCTGTACCTGCCAGTTGTTCTTCTTCTTGCGGAAACTGGCGGTCGGCGCAGGGGCCGTCGAGAGGCACCCCTTGCACTCCACCGCCTTGGAGCTTCACTCCACCTATCATCCCATTAACTTCAATAAACCAGCCCTAACCAACCAGTACACCAGCTCAGAACCGAGGTCACATTTTACGATTACTTGTAAGTAACATTATATATATATTTTTAACTAATACGTGATAACACATCGTCATTAAGTGGTATGACTTTATTTATTATTCTACAAGCTTATAGATTGTCGCCGATAATATCTACAAGATAAGACACAACCGCCATACTATTATTAAACATATGTTTTGTATGAGATTAGAATAGGTTTATAGGCAATAAAACTAAAGTAATAATATAATATTGAAGGTTTACGTACGCATTTGAGTAGTATTAATGGGCTTATGTAAGATGATAGTTTTAGTACCGATGTTATTAAAGATAATTAACTTTGGTATCAGTATATTAGATTATTTGAAATGTTAAAACATCTGGCCGAGCATCAGAAGTGTGATCTATGAGAAGGCCGATTGAAATAGATTTTAGAATGGAATTTAAAAATAGCTATTTTCAGTCCAATTGTCACTAACAAGTAAAAAATAATTATCATGTAACAAATAAAGGGGAGTTATAAATATAAAGTGTTTATGTTTTTAATTTTATATCTCAATAATAAAATGTCTAAGTGCTGTGACGTTTGAACAATCTCCTAAGTTAATAGTCAGCGTACTGGTGAAGGTGCTACTCCTTTCATAAATTTCCATCATCCGCAAGCATTATATTGAAAATTTCAACGCTTAAAATTAACAATTTTATTGTGATTTTTTGGTAATAGAAAATAAAAACGGACAGTTTTGTTAATTAGCAAAAATAGCTTAAAACTTTATTCTTTTATATTAATATGAATAATAAAACAATTTACGATATTGCGACCTCTGACCTTACTAATGTTATTAATTAATTTAAGTTAATATCAAATTGTCTATTTCTTTGTTTTTCTAATAAAAATATATATCTATATAGCAGATTACATTATCATCAATCAATATTCCTTCTATAGATAGTTTTATAAAAGGCTTTAAATCCTATTTATTTAGTGATAAGAAGTTAACGTGAAAGATAAATTTTTATATTAAGATATTAATCTGTTGTATAAGTATGTACAATAAGTATATAGCCCGATGACATTTGATGATCTAATCGTTGATTGCAAATGATCGATATTTCAGAAGATAATGAAAAATTAAGATTCCTTTGAGATTAGCATAAAAATTATTGCTCTGATATGAAAATAGAGTGACGTCATTAACTTATTTAGAATCGAAATCATTATGTTTATAAAGAAATGGTTGTACATTCCAATATCAATCGTATGTATTCATATTATTGTTACATTTTAAACAACACAATTTATTGCCCTAAATATTTAAATGATACAAGATTTTATTTTACCGTTTGTATTGCAAAATATAAAAAATATACAATTAAATTAAATTGTTTAAAAAAAAAAACGAAGATTCGAGATAGTCTAAGGTATATATCTAATTTTACTTGCTTTTCTAGTAGTGAATAAAGATATTAGATTGTGTTTATGTAGTGATTTGTATTTTAAATGATTCAACAAACACCAATATACATTTTCATAGTAAACTGAAATCAAATAGCTTCCTGTTTGAATATAATTATTCCTCTGTAAAGTATCTTTCAAAGAACTAAGTTATATAACAGAAAAATAATATCACTACAATGAGGATCATTCAAGTGGTCAGAAAATTCATACAAATAAAAGGGAGAGAATAAACTTCCAGGTTATTAACTTGATATAAACTCTTCAAAATGTTTAAATGATAAAATACGATACAGTGTTCTAAGAAACCAAGTGTCTTAAAAACATTAATGGCCCCATTTATTTATGAACGCCGAGAGCAGATAGAGGATCTAAAAATGGATTTTAGATCGCGTATAAACTGATTAAAGTACCCTAGTATTCGTTTTTATCATTTACAACAATACAAAATGTTTGAAAGTTTTTGTTCGTAAACTCGATAACTCCATACGAAAAAAAGGGATTAAACACAAACAGTTCGTAGTTATTGGTTAAATTACCCACGTTAATAATTTTATATGTATATCAGATTATTTTTCAACTTTATAAGATAAAGAAAATATATTAAGATTATAAGTCACACCATTAAATTACAACATATTTTTTTTACGAAATTTATATTAAATAATAACAATAATTGTAGTACAACAATTACTAAGATCAATTACAATGGAGCGTTTCGAGTGTCGCTTATCTATTTGTATGAGCCTTATCTTTGTTCTCACAGTTGATAGTTAATTGAGAGGAATGTTCTTATTGTTTTGCTCTTAAATGAAAACTGGAAATAGGTAACAATATTGATCTATATATACTTCTCAATTCCAAAAGGTGGTAAAGATTATTGCCAATTTGTTTCCCGTTGTTTCGTTTCGTTGCGTTTACGGTTATAGTCACGTATGTGATATAGATGAATCATTTATAATAATTTAGAAGAAGATGAATACGTATAAATGTCATTTATGTCATACGTATATTGCATTTCAAAGCTTAGTTTTATTTATATAAAGATCTGTCATATCAATGCACTACTGTTTTGATTGTAACGAACTACCACAGCTCAATCGATCCATTCCCACCAGTCGATGTTAGGTATGACGTAAATTAGAATATAATTTGTCAAACATATATATTTAAAAATAGTTTTAGTCTGTTTGTTCGTGATAATTTTATAAATAAAATCTAAAGATTCAACTTCTAAAACGACCGAGAAAATCGTGGCTATTATATTTGTAGTATTCAGATTTCAAAGGTGTCCATCGTTCCATTTACACTTTATTTTCCATCGTTCACTATTAATAAATTTCAGCAAATAAATTCAATATAATACTTTGAGTTATATCCTTATAATTATAACCAATTAATTTGTCTCCCGGTAATAACCATAAAGGGTATCATTTCAAACTAATTAGTCCATACTTATTTTATAAATTTGATTAATAATTATTATGCGTAAATTAATTAATTCCTTGAATAATATAAAATTGCTTTTACTTAAACAGATTTAAATTGTGAATATATAGTCAATGTTCAATTATCATTATTACTCAACAAGCGGTAAATATAATAAAAAAAAACCATTGTGAATTGACTTAAAGATATAATGTTTGTAATTTTATATAACACTACAAGTCACTACATGTATTTATATATTCGGTGGCCTTCTACAGTCATCAGCGTCATTCGATGACTGTTCATAGTTGATAATTGAAGTTTGTACTCTATCGTATTTTGCGGAATAATTCATTAATTAAACTCCGTTACGAATCGACTTATTACAGATGAACGTAAAATAAAAATCATGAATAACTTTATAATAATCGGTAGTAAATCATCAAAATAATCTTCGTAATTTATTATATTATTTGCATTAATTAGGTTCTGTTTATAAATAAAGGCGGTTGTGCTCTTATCAGTATTGGATGTATGCGTTGACCTCTTAGAATAGTCCCCAGTACTAGTCTGGCTAGAGCTGGTTGTGGTAGTGCTGAGTGTGGAGAGGTCGCTGGAGGCCCGCGCTGACCGCAGTCGAGGCAGCACGGGCGCCTCTTCGGTATCAGGCGAGGTGGCCGGCACCTCGCTTGCCCAGCCGAGCGCGCGCGCCGCTGACCAAATCGCAAACACCACCGTGATCATAACGCCTACCGAGCTATTCGCCTGACTCGTCTCCGGCCCAACCTCCACAGACACTTTCTTAACAAATGCATTTGTCTTTACTCACTTTAAATTTAGTCACACCTTGAAATTGGACCGACTCTGAATCCTTTTGCGTAAAACATTTCGTCGGCGTGGGACGCACGTGCTCTAAAACGACAAACGCTGCACACGCGATCGCGAATACTACTGATAGAATTTATGTGCCGTTTCTAGTATTTACGCTACGCTCGTTTTATCGCTTTATCATTTTTTTATATAAAGACTAAATGATACCTATTAAGTGCATAATTATATCGATTGCATGTTTAATATATATGACGCTGGTGATTATCAAACTGAACACTATGTTTCGTAACAATTCAGAGTAAGAGTCAGGGCCAGAATGCATGTTTGTATCATATTTATGAAGCGGTTTTTCTAGTGACACGGCACTGTTGACGTTTGCGCGGCGCGGGGAACATGAGCCGGCGATCGCGACATCACGCTGCTAGGCTCACCCGCGCCGCCACTCAACAAAAGGGCACGTTCTATATTTATAATCGACCCGCGGTCACATCACAGCCAGTATACTTTACTGCGTTGTTTATCTTTACTTCTAAAGCGACATCACTTGTTGCACGCGCGGTTTGCTGAAGACGCGCCGTCTGGGCGCGAGCGCTAAATCGATGGCACTGTCGGTTATGCGGAAATGCGTGTTATAACGTATAGGCGAGAAGGAAATCGTGTCAACGGAGTTTCGGACAGGAGTCGCTTCGCGGAGCATCCTGCGGCTGCCCGGCGGCCATGTTGGCATCGCCATTTTGCCGGGGGTCGAATGGGGGCGAGCCGCATGCGTACGTCGACACGCATCTCTCGTAAAAGAAACGACGCAAGTCACGTTGCCTCTCATTGAAACTGATGCTCTGCTTCCTAGACCCAAGGAACACTTCGATTTAACACGAAATATGCGTTCGTCTATAGGTCACGAAACTTACTAGAAGGTGGTTCTGAATGAGGAAACTGATTTCAGGTTCATAATTTAGGTTATAACAGTGTTAGAGGCATTTTATAACATAAAATGGTATCCGATACAAAAGAAGATATAAAATTATTATCTTTTTCCATTTATTACAAGGAAACAGTTACAATTCTCCTATCATTTAATATATTAATATCAAATGTATTTTTAAAATATCGATTACTTAGCAACGGGCTTCGATGTGATAAATATTTTCAAGGTATATATATTTAGCGGTATTAAAATGATAATATATCTTAAATAAACATTACAAAGGCGTCTCATATATATAGGGTTAGGGCCGGAGCACGTGGTTTGCGAACTTGACCGCTGTCACACCGTAATGCAGTCATCAACCTCGATGTGACATAATCCTTTCCGCAAACAATTAGTATTACACAAGTTTTTGATTATCAAGCCTCAAAAGGTTATTATCAGAAAATTTATTACTTGTTTAGTTATTATTAACGAGAACGAAACATCAACATCTCTCTCATTCCCACTTCCTCGGAACATAAATAAACATAAATTTGTATTTGATGGTGGCAATAGTGAGAGCAAATTAAGTATACTTTATATTTACAGCATTCTACGTTACTCTTACCGACTGTTACAGTTTACAGTTTTTTTGCACATGATAGTATCAACAGAGATATTAGTAGACACGAGTGCAAACTGTCATTTACTCGTATTTATGCTGATGCTAAATATAGAAACGAATATATGTATGAAACACTGAAAACTATATGTATTTAGCTAGATGACACTAAACACTTGGTAAGATCGCTGTTATTCTATTCGGATATGTTAAGACATTGTCATAACTTATATTTGAAAATGAATATATTTCCGCAATTCATAAGACAGCTACTTCACATCTATTAAAATATTTTTTTTTTCTTTATAATTTTTATTATTTTGTTGTTTGGTTGGCAGTATGTTATTAACTTTTAATCGATTTACTTGTCGTAATTTAATTAAAATTATAGTAAAATTAAAATTTAATTAATAAATGTTTACTAAGTTTTTTCATTATTTCTTTTACGAGTTTTTGTAAATTATATAACCGTATAAATATTTTGATTAATTTCATCAATAAATTTATCCGCAGTTGACAGCAATTATGAAAGCACAAACAAATGTAGTCCACGAATACTTATTTTCATTGTTATAATGTAAATTACTCCTTGTACCCAAATATTAATAAAGAATTTTTATATTTTGAATGTTGTATCAAAATATACATTAAGTATATAATTTATGAGACAAAAATATTGCCAAAGATCATGAAAAACCTTTAAAACAGTCAATTATAAGTTAGATTGTTTAAATTTATTTATTATTACTTATTTAAGCTTGATAATATATGTTAAAATTTACAGACATTAATTGAATTAGTAATATCTCTGATTCAATGTTGATAAGAAAACTATATGAGTCTATCTACTAAAAATATAGTGTTTATAAAGTAATAAAGAACCTATTCTACCTATTTCAAAAATAATAACTATGACTTAAGTTATTTAAATCCCATTTTAAATAAAGTATTTTAATTAATAGAACCAGTTGTTAATGTTAAAAGCAGCTTAAGTTAGAAAATAATTGTATTAAACCTACTCCGGGGACTTGATAACTGTTATATTGTATAAAGTGTAAGCTGTAATATCCGGGAATGACGGTTACCCACGTTCCTTAAGGAAAAGGGAATTAAAAACTATTACGAATGGTACTTTAATAGTTCCCCGCTCTGAGAATCGTAGACGTCGTTTATTGATAATATGCGATAATATTGAAAATTAAATCTTGCCTAATTAATTATGCTTCAAGCATATTCAGCTTGTGAGTTTTAAAAATAAAATACTGAAAGTCAAAAAGCTCTTTTTTTACGATTCAAATAGATTTAGATACATATATATATAAAATGAATGTAACATATTTTGATATATGAAATAATGATAATGCGGTAAAACAAAATGTATACGAAAAACAAAAGATGTTTGAAATCAACATTGGAACTGATACTATCTAATTGAATAAAGAGTAATGTACTTATAAAATGAATTGATTTAGTAACGAGTTTAATAATACGATGTTTAAAATAACTTTTATGTAACATAATTTGCGTTAATGAAATAATTTATATTGTATTCTATTTGTTTTATGAAAAATAATACAAACATTACCATATTTGGAATAGCAAGGTATAATGATGTACATAATTACGTCCTCAAAATTCTGTTAGATTTGTAAATTTAAGAGCTCTTTTGAAGTTACTCCCAATGAGATTTTTCCAATAAAGTGTGACATCAAAGGAAGGTAAGGGAAAACAGATTTGCCTACACATTACGAGGTAGTAAGAATAAATATAAATTTTAAGGTCGTGCGATAAATATTCATAACTGTCTGAAAAATATCTATATTGCCAAACCATTATATGTAATTTTCAATGAATAATGAATTTGCTGTTTGTGCATTGTATTTTGTAGCAATTCTACTCATTTTTATAAGAAAGAACAGCAAAACGCAACATAGACCTTAATTTTAAGTTCGTTGTTGAGTGTAATAAATCTAACTACTATCTGTATGAATAGACTTCACGTTTCAAATACGCTTTAGGTGCACTTAAGACTACAAATTCAATTACATTGCCTTTTTTAACAACTACCTTGTTTCCTTTAAAAATAAGGTTTAAACAGGTCTCAATCAGTATTCTTGTATATATATTAATATATTTTTTTAAAATTTCTGTTTCATTTAACCGTCTTCAAAATATTAAATACTTAATGTATTGCAATAAAAATGGTTATAATACAACATTGTATCAAGTCTAACGTTTAATCATTTCATGCGATTTAGAATGGCGCATCTAATTATATTAAAGCTGAGAGATTGCACGTAGACGCAATTACGTCCACGTCGGACTGACTTGAATATGCAGATAAATAAGTACATTTAGAAATGAATTTATAACTCTATATTTAAAATGATATATTGCTTCAAGAATAACACACTTATGTATATTTTTTTATTAACTTGCATTCTATACCTGTTCCCAGGTTTAACTCCTGTGCTCTTTCAAACTCACACAGACATACACGCCACACACACACACGCACACACACACAAAATTGTTTATAATTAAACCTGTACGCTTTTAACAGGTATACCAGGCCAGGCCAGTATACCAGGCCGTGCTATAATAGGTCCACTTTAAGTCATAAGATTGGTCCCCATATCTAACATTATCGACTTAATCAAGCTATTTCTAATTAATTTCTGTTAGAAATCTAATCACGATGTAATACTTCAATGTTAAAGTTAATTATTATAATTCGCTGGGTTACGTCAACATAAAACATACACTCTTATTGTTGTTACACAAAATCTTCAGAATAAACAAGTATATTATTAGTATGGAAAGCTAAAATATTACATTAAACGGGGCGTTAAGTCACTCATGATTTTGGATACCCTCCGTCTTAATTCTTTAAGAAGATGAAACCTGTAATCAATCTCGTTGAATTCTCCTAAAATTTTCTATAAATGTCTCATTTCCTGCATTACAATATAATATCTTTCATGGGGCTTTGGCGTTTCATTGTTCTTTCCAGCTTTATTACGGCTTCCGTTTGTTATTGTGATTGTATTTCTTAATCCCTTATTTTAATACGACGGGTCCCTTTTATTTTAGTTTACGACAATTGAATCGTTTTTCTTTGCTGAAAGACAGCTAAGAGATATCAACGGAAAAGCCCATTTTGAATTTTTAATGACAGTTAGATGTTTTTTTTTTACTTTCCGTAGTAAATTGGAATAATATACCGGGATATCTAAATAATAAACCAGGAGTATGAAGCGATATTTATATATAATGTACACCAATACATTTATATGATATCATTTATGTTTTTTTTAATTTCCTTCTTTGTATTTAATTTATTAGTCATATTTAATTTAGAACTAGCTATAAGAATTTAATTTTGTTATATATTTCAGATCTATTTCTTGAAAAAAAAAAACACAATGTTTAACATACGCCAGTTATGAGATATGAATTTGTTTTTATATTTATTTTGAGTAAATAAATAAAAACATTTTGTGGGATTTCGTTACATAGTTTTCTATTCATTTGCAGTTTAATCATGTTAAAAAAACATTACATATATGGACAAAAAATTTTAATTATATAATTTTGTGCAATTAAAATTATGTTTAATAACAATTGAAAATCGCCTGGGTTACATTGACTAAGTTATATTGAAGCTGGCTTCAAAGTGATTATTCACAAACAATAACTTTAGTAGGGTTTGTCCTATGTTGTCAACATATATTATATTCCCCTAAGCTCAGTAATGGGTCTAAATCTGCCCGCAGTTAATAGAGGCCTGCAGCGGCAAGTTAATAGGTTATTATATGCTTTGTACTTCACATACTCACATAACTGATGTTTCAGACTAAATCAACACACACAGAATTTTAATAATAAGACAGCATTTTTTAAATTTCTTAATTTCGTAGCTACTATAGAAATATGACAACAAATAAATTGATTCGATAGTTGTGTGAGTCTACGTTTTGTTACAAATACTTTTAAAAAATGTATCCTGACTGAAATTAAAATAGTTATGCTGTATGTTGAAGGATGAATAGACGCGAATAATTATCTATTCATTTATTTTTATTATATTACTATACTACTTCAAGTTATGAATTTGTAATAATGGAATTGATTCACAATATATCAGGTGTAAAGAGATAATGTCGTACATATACATAGAAACAAAAATATAATAAATTTGTATACAGTTTTGGGTTGTGATGAAGTTTTACCGGGTGTGATGCGGTTGGGAGTCATCCTGACTGCTGCTGCGCTTCCTTTTACGTCGGAAGCACCAGTCCTGGCCCATCGCATCACAGCCAGCGTGCCGCGAACCTCCTCCGCCCAGCTCGCCTCTTCACAACTTCACCATCGCGTTACAAACCAACAAAACCTCTTTTATCACTTGTCCAGTTACACTTGAACCGACGCTTTTCTCGTTACTTTAATTAGACGAATAATTTATAAATCAATCGATTATAATACGATTTATGATGTAATGATTTTCGTTGTTCGTGTAGGAAAGCGTTCGTTGCACAATCCTCTAAATTATATTTTCCGTCACTTTTACAATAGTCACAACTTTTATGAGTTCAGTTTGTTTATATTTTTTGTATCAGCGATAAATTTTATTAATAAAATCCATTAATATTGTCCAAATAATGAAGTTATTCTTTTAAAACGAGCTTCCGCTTCAATTCTCAATCATCTTTATAAATAAAATTATTTATATTAGAATAATTAAATTTCTAACAAGAATAAGTAGAAAGTTTTAAAGCTTGTCTGGTTTACTTATTTGTAGGCTGATTACTATATGTTGTCGCTGTGTATATTTTGGATATACATTTAAATATATAAAAAAAAAATCTAATAAAATCTTTATTTTGTGAAAGTCAGTATTAATAAATTATAATGTAAAAGAAGAATACTACACCTATTATTTAGTGTAGAAATTTACAGATAATACTTAATGAAAAACTCAATTGTTCTCAATAACAGTCCCTTCACCCTATTTAATAATTTTAAAGTAACGAATCTTTGATTATCCAAAACTTGGAATAACAAGATAACTTTCGATCTAATTAAATTAGACTTTATAATCATATTTCGATATAATTAATTATTCCTATAACAATTGAATCAGTTTGAATTTTATGAAGCTGTACATTACTTTTTTTTAAAACGGAGTCCTTCTCGTCTAAAAGGTATACCTAAGATTGTATCGTGCTTTCAAATCACGATGAATCCATGTCCTTGTTTTTTCAAACAAAGCCTTGTATTAGGACTGTGAACACAGAACAGCATTGTGCTGTAAAAAGGGATGAGTGAGCTATTCTTGATAACACTTTGAAAGCTTCAAAATTGTTGTTACCAAATAAAAAAGTGTCATACGTGGACACTGGATATAAATCGACTATTGGTAAGAAACGATGTGAAATAATTAAGAATGTATACATGAAGAACAGAAATTAAAAATTAGTGCAAAGACTCGATGTGATATCTACTTTGTACTGATACAAATTCAAGATACTTTTTATTAAATGTGAACTCTACATTAGATAGCATACTCTGTAATAATGAAAACAATGAAATCATATAACTTTAAATCATTTTAATTGCATAAATTATATTTACAGAAAAAAGAGGTTTTATATATTGATGGTAATAAAAATGCAGGCAGTTTGCCAGTGACATGGTATTACATAAAGTAATACACCGCTATAAATGTTATTCACTCCGTCATATCGTCTGCGAGTGTCATACAAATGTTATCGGATATAAACACTTTGTGATATAACATTTGAATATAAGTGGATCGGAATAGGCGTACGGGTTCCGGAAGTACAAGAATATACAAATAAGTACGGAAGAGCCATGCATATAACGAGAACTGTAGCAGATGGAACCGAAGTATGGGTTGACAACATATTTAAATGTTCAGTGATGAAAAAAACATGGTTCGCCTTTGACAAACAAGGTTCAGTGCCTTTAAAAGATTTATTTGGAATTGTAATAAATATCAACTTATTAAACACATTTATTTTTTTTTCCTTAAAAACCTTCTCTGGAATGTCTTCAAGGAAATAATGGATTTCAGTAAGGTAGTGCGCTTGAAATGTCAGGCTACAGCTCTACGTGCCACCAAGTAGGATGGTAACCGAGCTTATCTAATTTACATTATAAATTATACGAAACGTAAAATGAGGGGTTAAGAGGAATTTAAATGTAATTTTTCTTGAAAGCCAAAATATTATGATGTAGTATTGATATTATATAGCAACCGAACGCATGAATAGCTTATCGTGTGACCGACGCTCTGTGAAATTTTTTGTCGCCTGAGGAGAAAATGGATTAAGCTCTTGTTAGCTGGAGGCAACTGCTCACGGTCTTAGGAAAATCTCGCCTAAATAGTTTGGGTCTTGTACAAAAGGAAAAAGTAAATTGGATAAAGAAATGGTACATTCTATTGTGATGTTATTCGTTTTTGCAGTGTATGTGATACTCTGTCAGATTATTTTTATGTATTTTGATATAATATAATAAGTAGTGTTTTTCATAACATCGCATTTTATTGACGAAGTTAACTGAAACATATGTTTCCTTTAACAGGCATTTAATTTAATATGCGTGTATTTTTTTAAAATCGAATTTTAATGTAAAAATTAAAAAATATTAAAACGGTAGTAATACGAAATTTATGATATTATATTTGTTAATAATAATTACCGTATAATTAAATGAAAAAAAAATTATGAAGAAATTAAAAATGGTAAATCAAATGACATAGAATATTTGGAAATAGTGGAATGAAATATATTTATAGCACATAAATACAAACATAATTCTACTGCGACGTGTTTTGTCATTTCATGAATAAAAAAATATAGGAAACAAAAGGAAAAATTAAAATAGCAGTATTATGATTTATTAATTGTACATTACGGTGTTCGATCATATAAACAATGCTCGATTGGGTTGTGCATGCGGCCTTATTATGATCATGGTCACAGTAGCATGTGATCATTATAATATTAACGATATCTATAAAATAATAATAGCTGTAGAAAATTTAAATAAGCAAATAAAAAAACTATAAAATATAGTTATCTTACAATAATATTAATAATACTTAAGTGCGATACACACAGGGGAGCAACGCAAGAATCACTTCACGTGTCCATGGTTTTATCATATAATCTGTGCTATTATATGTAATCTGTGGAATTTTATTGTTATTGTTGAGAATTAAGGATAGGAAGCTCGTTTGATTGTGGGGCGGTAGTCGCGCGTGACTTGTCGCGCGGCCGCGGGTACTGGCGAGGCCGGGCTGATGACGTCAGAGGGCCCCCCGCGCATGCGCACAGGCCGATACTCGACACAGAGGGCCCTACACCTCGAGACCTCAATACTTTGGAACTAAATCGATTTTTGACTTACTGTTTCACGACCTTTAAGATCTGTCAATTCGAATTAAGACGTTATTATTGAAACAATTGATATTCAACAAATATGTACATACATATATGATGTGTAATATTTTAGTTCGATATTTTTATTTTTTTTCTGGATAGGAATCAAATAAAGTTGTAAGGAATTATGTTTTGAATGAAACAGCTGAAATTGTTGCTGGAACAGTTTTAATCTAATATAGATTAAAACTGTTCCAGCAACAATTTTATACTAGCAATTAAGGATATACTATAGTGAATAACATTCAGTTATTTTTTTTATTTTTAATATCAAAAATATTTTTTAAAAATTTAACACACCCTAATATATAAGTAATATTATTAAACCACTTTAATGAAAAATAAAATACGATTGAATACATATTTTTCTTGTGTAAATAATTATAAACAAAAACGAAAATTACTAATAATATAAATGTGGGTATAATCTTAAACACTTACATGGAATGTATTACTTATATAATACTAATATCCACTACACTTACTTACAGTACACTAAGTTGATATATCTGAGGGTGGTCTACATTTTAATAGACTCTAGCAGCTTAATGCGTAATGCATGACGTAATTTAGCTACGAGCCGCTACGTTCGTTATGGCGCTACGGATCCTCTACGGATTCTCGTAGCAAATGCAGGAATTCGGCTCGTAGTATAAACAAATGATGCGATGTGATTTCTCCAACCCTTAGCGTAAGCCTGAGACTATTTTATTTATAGCTTGAGAGGTTTTCATGCACGGGTAGGGTTTATACGAAAACATTTAATTATTATAACAAAAGCCTTTCTATATAAAAATAATTAATATTGGACGCATTGAAATTATCCATTTGCAATTAATTAGCTTAAATGTGTGAAATATTAGTCCAGTTATTATAACATAAAATTTCCTTTAAGTTGTATAATTTTTTTTTGTATTATGCTTGTGTCATAATAACTTACTTTCATTACTTGAAAAATTAAATATTATATGAAATAATTTAATATTTTTTGACACTAACATTATAAGTTTTAAAATATAATGCAGCCTTGCTGAAGTAGATTAATAGAAAATAGCATGTTTAAGTTCGCAAAATTTTCATTTCAATAAATCCACTGTCGTAACAGTCATAAAAACTGTTATTAAATAAACAAATTGTACCCTAATACTTTGAATACCCCAATATTTTAAATAATTTTCATGTGGTTTTCAAATATAACGTCATCTGGGGACAGAAAACTTTCTAAAAAAATAATACACTTAAATCTTTTCTGCTAGTGATCACGGTTACTGTAAAGTAATCGAAACGTTAAGTAAAAAACAAAATAATAATTAAGGTTAAGGGAAACCGAGAACGGTCGATACATTTTGTCATGATTTTTTCGCTGTAAAACATTAGAGGTAGAGTTGCTTGTTTGATAAAACACGCGACATTAAATAAATAATAAAGAATGAAGATAAATATGTTACATTTATATATAATTAGGATAAAGTAATTTTAATTATATCAATATTACATAATCTTAGTTTAGATAAGCCAGTCAAATTAAAAATATCTTTTAATTCAAAGTTCCAGGTTGTTAAGGAAATACATTTCATTTATACAGAGCTGTAACGACTGGAGGGATTCGTTTGCTTCCACTGTTCCGATCTAGTGGATACGATTTTGGCAGCAAAATTTTAACAAGAGAGATTGAGGTTTATGTATTTAAAATTTACTTTGTAAATGTCTTATAAGTGAAATAATATAACTCTTGCTATTGTGCATATTTCAATTATTATTTAAGAATAACTTTTCTAGATTTCATATAAAAGAATAACATAGATCGATATAAATAAGTTTATAAAGTTCAATCTTACAAACGATTGAACAAAGATTCAAATTCAGAAATGGTTTAAGTGAAAAATTTAATAATTTTAAATAAAGTTAAAAGATAAACATACAAGGAGCGCTGTATAATTCCTAATGTTCATGTTGTCGGTATAATACGGTTATACATTTTTTTTAATGTAACAATGTTTGAAATCGTCTTTTGGATGAAATGATTTCAATGAAGATGTTGAAGTATTCATTAGATGGTGAAATAGGACGCGGGAAAAGGCACAATTATGTTTACTCATTTTAAATGTACTTCCACCTTTTGATCTCTTTTTCTAGACCACATTCCCCAGAAAGTCTTTAGTGGGAACATCTACACGTAAAAGATACCATCGTGATGTATCCCTGAGGGCGGAGGCGCCTCGCACGTCACTCGGATGACGTCAATAACGGGGGCGGGGTCCGGACAATGACCCAGAGTTTCATTTGAGAATATTCAAACAAAAACTTATAATATAAATTTGTCCCATTTATTTGTGAAATAATTCATGTAATTATTGTTAAACGGAATGTATTTTTATTTATGATTATTTTGATAAATAAATTTATGATAATTATTTAATTTCAACGAATTTGCAATGAGCGCCATCTGTTGGAAAATTAGCGCAGCTTCACCGCTGAAAAGTTGGCTCACTGAAACGTATTTGGATGGTTCAAGCTGAAAATCGTCAGATTAATGTAACCTTCTCTCACAGATGGCGCTGAAGTAAATTTTACACAATATTTCTTTACACAATATTATTAAGTATGAAATATAAAATTATTATTGATCTTCTAAATCATGAAACATGATACAATTAAATCGCAAAATATAAAAGAGAATGAGTGTTATAAATTTGTTTAATTATTCTTAAAATAAAAAATACTAACATTATATATGATTGGGAATCTACAATAATCAATATGATCAATTATAATCTCAATACTTTGTGTTCAGTGTGTTCAAAGTATTCAATGTGCAACTTGTCACTACGTTAAAGTTTTATTTTAAATTAAGACAATGGTTTCTTTAACTTTTTTTTTTAAGCATTAAATATATGAGATGTTATATTCAGTGAAATTTAATTAAGATAGAGACTTATAAACAGTCAGAAAATTTAGTCCTTGGACGTTGATCAAGTTAATCATTGCAATGGTATCGCATTGATCAGAAATCACAATTTAAAGTCTCATTTGGAGAGAAATACATAATGTCTGCTAACATTGTAATGGTCTAACATATTGTACATAATTTCACAATTTTTTTATTGAAACCTAGTTGCAGAACTACCGTCGTAGGTAAGTTGGATTCATTCGTAAATTTGGTGAAAGATTGAAAATAATTTAATGTTTTTTTTTAATTTGATTTGAGTACAAGGTTCGAATCATTTATGTTTAAGGGGAAAAAAGAGTTTGTTAGTTAATAATAAGAGGGTCATTTCATTTATTTTCGTCGGGGAAATTTTTGACTTTTAGAAAGTGATCCTTTTTTTGTATGGGCCTAAAATGTTAAAAGTTATTTTACCTCCATAGTTCTCTGTACAACATAATCTAGTAAGATCTTCGCAATCGGATTTAAGCTCCGATTTACATGTTCATTTTTTGTTCAGCTTAAATCAGCTACTTCAAACAAAGCAGTGAAGTTGTCCATTTTTAATTAATTCCTTTGTTAACTACTTCCTGCTGACGATAGGAAGACGAAAATTACAAAGGAAAATGAGACAACAAAGACCAAGGCGTGACCTCTTAATTTTAGATCAAAATTCTGTTTTTTAAGTTCTTGTAACCTTTCATCCAAAGGGAACTGACAAATGAGAAGTTAGCCCTGCTATGATCTGAATTTATTACGTATGTAAAGTTAACGTTGACTATATAACTTACAAATGGTTCTACCATATATGAATCAAACATTTCTTTTGCTATAAAGTATAATTAAATGAGTTACAACATGAGTACTTAAGCCATGGATGAGATTATATTAGATTCTGGGTAATAGCCTGTACTGAAACAGATCTCTTTAATTTCATACCAGGTTAATTCGGGTTAATACAGCTGTTACAAGCTATATTTGCTAGAGAGGGTATATATTAAATAAATATTAAATTAAAATCCTCTTAATATAGCTTAAAATACGTTGTGGTTAAAATTTATCATATAAAAATAATATTATTTTTTATGCGTATCTGCAATTTCTCAATGACTTATCTATGTTGTATTTAACAAAATTTCTGTTATCACTATAGATTTATTATAAACAACATAGATGTAGGTATTATCTTAATCTTTGTCTACGAAGATAAATAGTTATCAGTTATAATTTCCTTTTTAAGCAACCTAAATCCATACGGTAAAGTCACTTATCACCCTGTTACGACGCATTATCTCTTGAAATAAAAGAGGAAATGAAGTCATAAATATGTAGTTACTATGTTGTATTTAGTGTCGTTTCATTCTGATTATTTTTATTTTTACACATAATTTAAGATATAAAAGTTTTCTCGTTCTTATTATCATTATTCGTATATTTTTACTTCAGTCAATATACCTTTCAAAGAGGCTTTAGGAAATATATAAATATCAGCTAAATTTTGGAGACCTTTGTGATTCATCGAGTCATTTTGGCTTTGAGAATAATTTATTTAGGTTCTTTGCCTTTTGTTCTAAAAACAACCACTCGTATAAATAGACATGCATCATTCAAATCGCTTTTAAAATATAAAATAGTTAATTATTGTCGAAGTATGTCCACATTTATTATTAATGATATTTGAAATTAATTAAGTAATTGGACATCATTTTGACGGGTGCAAATAACACGAGTATGTATATACATTAATTATTAATTAGCAAAATTATAGTTACTTTTGAACATTAATCAGCATTACTGATATTTAATCTTATGTTAAGTCAAAATATAGCGTACAAATACTATTGCGGCCTACATTAATATTATAGTTGTTACGTATTAAGAAAAATGCGAAGTTGTTTCGATGTGATAATTCGATAGTTTTTTACAGACGGAAATGGAATTGAATGGAAAAAGAAATGTTGGTAATTGAATACATGATTTTATAAGTTTTTTTTTGATAAATAATAAAAAAAATTGCACATTCTATAAGCGAGTATTCGCATGTGAATTTCCTTAATGAAAGGTGCTCCGTAAAATTCTACTCCCGTTATTGATTTATATTTGAACGACATGTTTTGAACGACCTGCATCGCGGTTAAAACGGGAAGGCGGACCGTACTTAGTTTTGTATTTATAGTATGAGTTATGATTTATAAGAAAGTATAAAATATTATACGTTATAAATTTTGTCAACCACAATTTAATGGACAAGAACAATTTATAAGATGCCACTTAACGTTTAACGTCAGAGAATTAAATTAATATTGTATAATTAGAACATAAGCTCCGGCTGTAAAATAATATTCAACAAGAGGTAAAGAGGACACGAGTTTAAACCTTACATTTACTGGCATTAAAGAAATACTAAATGCAAAAAATACATATTTTTATAGGCTTTACTGAACCATAACTCTTCCCTCGAGAAATTATCAAGAGTGAAGTGAAATGCTGGTACTTAATTAAGGTCTCAGCACCCAAGGCAATATCATTAAGATAATCTATAATTTAAATAAGGTCAGTTAATATAAATCTTTCTTTTACAATAGCTGACAGGTTTCTGTTAAGAAGTTTACATAGTCCTTATCATTAATGTAACAAATGTTGAAACAATTTTTATTTGAAAATAAAATTATTCAATTATCCATTCATGTAAATAAAACTGGAGTGTCTGTTTGTAATATCGAAATAATCATTTTTTAACACAAGCATATGAATGTACACACTGTAAATAATACCATATATATATTTATGTATTATTTATAATTTTTGTCGGTCTGTTTGTTCTGGTTCATCTCTGAAATGACGACCATTGTTGACAGGCTTTTGTTGGCAGGTAGCTGATTTAATAATGTTCAACTTCGGCTACTTCTTATGCCGATCTCGAATCCCGAATCTCAAATTGAGAGTTAACACACGCGAAGCGGAGGCGGGGCGCTTGCCCTTAAAAGTTTTTTCACTGTGTTTTTTTTTTAAGCAGACGAAGACGAGTTAACAGCTAGTCTGATATAAAAAGGTAATCATTTGCACAGCCTATTTTGATTTTATTCGAATTTTATTTTATTATTTGTTTATTACTAAGTCGAGAGCTACAGAAGTTTGTTTTGTATAAAGATACAAGTTAATTCAATAGATTAGTTTTTGTAGTGTTCTGTGTAGCAACATTAAAATTCATAGAAAAACGAGGTTATATCTTATGTCGAATTCTAATACTGGATGACTGGAAATTACAAGTACCGAATATCGAACTATTTTACATCATGTACCTTGTGTTCTATCATATAATATATCAACTATTATACTGTTTAATATTTTAAAGAAGGAAAACTACACAATGAAGGTTTCTTATCTATTCTGTATTATCCAAACAGTATTGAATACACAAAGAATGGTCAAGCTAGCGTGACCTTTAAAGGGTATATGAAGTGGTATTGTATGACAACAATGTCGTCAAGGTAGTTGTTAAAGGGATTCTTCCTTATCATGTTTTTTTCATATATCGGATCTTAGCAAGATATATAGGGTCAAATATAAGCGATAAACAGAAAAATAACAAATATGCTCGATATATTGTCTCTTTTTGAAAGTGGTTTGAATGAAATCGGTTCTGTGTATATGTGTGTGGATACAGAACTGAAGTGTGAGCAAGGCGATCTAGTCTTAGTGATGCTCTCCCATCCTAATCCCCGACGCTATTCATTGTATATTTCATACCAAACGTCGCCCCAGAAACCAAGCATTCAGATGGAATACCATCATAAACTTGAATAATTTATAAACTTTGCGCAAACACGAATGAGAGAGATATGCTAAATACTATTAATAAAATTTTGGTTCCGTATGTTTATTTTAAATTAAAAACTAAATATAAAAAAAATGTATCAATAAATTTTAACTGCATTGAATTCGATCGAGCAATCTGTTTAAATCGTATATTAATCCTTCCATATATATTAACATATACTACAAATAAATGAGTAGGTATAGAAATATGTTACAAAAATTTTAATGTAATGAATTGAATGACACTTAAAACGATCGGTACAATTCAAAATATTTCTATTATTAATATTATTGGCTGAATAAAATTAAGTTTCGTGGGTCACGTATATATTAGTTTTGTTATAAAATTAAATTATAAGAAGTAAATGTAATTATTCCGACGACATAAAAATATATATTTAAAAGCGACTTTATCTTTTAATTTTAAACTCATAATTTTGATTGACTGATTATTTATTTCTTACTTTCAGATGACGTTAACATTTTGATCATCTCAATTATTTTAACGTCTTACTTTAATATCTGCATTACCGGAAATTATTTAGTGTATGTAATTTTAATTTGTATATATTAACCTTTGTTTTTTTTGTCTATTCTAACAAGAATTGTTAAATACTCTGCCAATGTAAACACTGACGTCGTTTAACATGTAATGTTCGTCATTTTAATCATCAGTGTCAAAAATTTGATTTAGTGAGACATTTTCATATTAACTGTGTGTAATAAATATTCAGAGACATGGACTAACATTAGAATGATATGAAGCGTGTATATTCAGTGATTTGTTAAAGGAAAATGGCGGATGATAGGTCACGATACGAATTACATATTGAGAATTAACTAAAATGCTTTACATTTTTTTCGTCCTTTCATGCGTAATAAAGAAAAATTTTCTATAAAATTTGCGAAATACAAAATATTTCTATTTATATCTATTCTATATATATATATATCACGTTTATTTTCTTATGTCTATAATAAAAAAATATATTAAAAATTATTGAAGTTTTTGAGACATGTAAAGATATATTTTTCTTTATTAATGTTTGGCGTAACGCTATATTTGCAAAAAATACTAAGGACTTGAGATTTAGGTGAAAGTATAGGTAATGTAAATATGAGCGGTAAGTGAAAGCAAAACGCCAATATGAATAGGTAGACTCCTTCTGCTTTTGTGATAATAAATATTCATAACGTGTTCTGATAGGCGTTATGATATTTACGGAGATTGACGGGCTCTGAGTGGTTTGTAACAGAAAATATGTAGATGAATAAATAGTTTTAAGCACTGTATTCCGTTTTTGTAAAAATATATAATATTTAACATATTAATTTGACAATCAGTAGATTTATGTTTATCTAAAAATATTTAAGTATCTGAAATCTTCTTAAGTTTTTATTTAAATATAAGAATAAAGCGAATTGTAAAGTGGAGCAATAGGTGATTAAAATAATCCTCTCATTCTTAAGTTACAAATGGCAAAGATAGAAGATAATGTTTGTGAAATCAACAGCTTCTTTGATCTTTCTAAGGATTATTTATGTCAGAGGAAGAATGTTATTTATATATATAAATCAATCACTTACAATTGTGTTGGAAAAATAAAGACCTCAAAAGTATGGAAAAATAAAAACCTCTTTGGATCACTTGAAATAGAGATAACTCACTTTAAGATTATACGTATAATTTTAAGTTTACAATAAATATTACTAATATTCATAAATTTAAATTTTATTTGTTTTGATTCGAGTATATGAAAATCAATTTTAAACCACTGAACAAATTTAGGATGTATAAGAAAGTCTACCAAACATCATCACTGTCACCTAAAGATCCCGGAACCAATATTTTTTATATAAAAAATGATAAAATTAATGCAGACTGTAATTTATAAATAAGTTAATAGACGACAAGGTTCAGAATATACACAAAAACAAATAAATCGATGAACTTAAAAAAAAAAATCTGTCACTAATCTTTCGCTTCTCGATTACAAAATCCAGGAAGTATTTTTTAATTACATTAAAGATTTGTTCAGTTGATGATGTTATAATATTCAAATTGAAAACGTCTCTAAATACTTGGAAAAGTGTAGTGTCCACAATAATCTTCATCGAACCACGGCACAACTTACTATTTTCTGCCAATGCAAACTTACCTGCAAAAGAAAACATTAATTACTACTTTTTAGAAATATAATTAAATTCAATTTCAATAGAATACCCAGTTTAATTTAATTAGTCAGTTCCTGGCAGCGCTTTTGATTTCTTGGAGAAATTTAAATATGAATGACGGAACCTTTCGGCTGCAAGGAGACCGATATTCAATAGAGATTCGATGAGTGAATTTAAATAACTGATAAAAATATTAATAGAGTACATTTATTCAAACCGTAACCTTGTGAACAAAATTTAAAAGTTAAGAAAAATCAAATACAACGATTCACGTAAATAATATAAAATTTCATATTCAAAGGAAATTAATGAAAGACTTCAACAAATATAAACGTCTATTTGCTATGACAAGCACAAAATATGTTCAAAATAATAGGCTATGTAGTTTGCTTTAACAAAATGTAAACAATGTTTAAATCAAACGTAGATGTAACGGTTTATAAATAATTCTCTTGTTCTTTTCATTAGCTGAAACCTGTTCGTGTTAAACATTGTGTCACACGTATTTAGCTGTCGTGTGGATTTACTGGCTCATAGTTTGAGTTGGTTTTGATCCCCGTCATTGGAGCTGAAATTAAACTACCGTGACAATGTGACGATTATTATTTCTGTTAAATTTATTGTATTTTTAATATTCAAAATAATAAGACGAACGATACAGCTGATAATATATAATACCCGGAGTTTTACTTCGCGTGAGACCGATTAAAATAGGTAGGGACATTTAGGTGACATATTTTGGTTAATTGCTGACGGATTTTTTTTTGTTACGAACTCAAATATAAAAGTTATTAGAAGCATCTGCATAGAACTTAAAAACTACAAAATAATATATTTATTATGTTAACTTATAATTAAATTATAAAACACACCTGCTTGTATCTTAAACAATTATGTTCCAACAAAAATGCCAGCGAAAAGGACAGAATCGATTATCTCAATTACTATTATAAATTGAACGGTCTCACTTCATAGTCACTCAGCAAAATAAAGTCATATAAATATTTAACAAAAGTGGAATTAATTGAAGAATAACGATGTCGACTGTAAATGAAAGAAATTATGTCCAATTGTTTTCCGTAATATGAATTACGACTCGCATGTTTTATTGGTTCTGTTAAGAATATTCATCATACCCAAACGAATATGAGATATGAGAAATGTGCGAACATTTTCAGATATTCAATACCAAATGATACCAAATGTATTTCTGACATTGTTAGTAAGACTAGAACAATATTGTGTACATTATGTATCACTAAGAGATATTACTTTTGCATATATTAAAACTGTATTATCATTTTAATTTATTTCATACTTTCTACAAATAAATCCACTTCGGGATAAAAAGCTTAATTGCTGTTACAGACTGTACTGTATCCTATCTCAAGGACTGATTTTATTTTATTTATATTTTTTAGCCTGATCGACTGGCCGTCCTTAAAAAAAACTTGAGTTGAAAGTATGTTTAAGTAAAAGTACTAAGGGTGGAAAATATATAAATAATATAATTCTTTGTTAAGTATATAATTCTTTGTTATAGAGAAATTATACTATGCTTGATATATAACAATATATATTCATATATCTCAAAAAAATGTTACATTGCTAATTCGATTTTATTATTTGTATTCCTCTTCTTTTTGGGAATTATAAACTCATTTTAATAAAAAAAAAATTGGTTCTCATTTGACACAATACTTTTCTTTATTAAATAATTTAAGCCCCAATCACTGTGAGGATTCTGCAAGAGGATTAAATAAAACAAATGATTGACGCTGAATACATTAGAATGCATTATCATGTAGATTAAAAAGAGTTTCTTTTCTTAGTTCCACAGAACTATCCAATGATTGCAGTAAAAACAGATATTTTTTTTAATTTTCAAATGATAGGACGTATACGTTAGCAATACATATGTAAAGATGAAATGTAGTAAATTAAATGGAGTGTATTATAATGATTTTAACTTTATATGTACCTGTTTATATTGACATCAAAGTATTTTTATTTTTTTAAAAAACAAAAGTAAATAACATTATTATATTTAAAGGAATGTGATATTATAAAAAAATGTGTTTAAATATTTTTTGTTCTATATTTTGAAAGTATGCATAATAAATTCTTCCATGCATTCCAATTTTACATTTTGTTCTCCCGTCTGACGCTCTGTTCCGGCCTGATCAATATTTTCAATTACAGTTACGCTTACATATTAAAAATTAGCTTCGAGTATGAAGATTAAATTTAACGCCATAACTATTTTGACAAAAATATATGTAAGTATAAAGGTGAAGTACGTATTATATGTAAAATATATAAAATTAATTAAAAGATTTGAATGCAAGTACAGAGAAAAAAGAAATTTAAATATAAAAACAGTTAGTTATTTCCCTATTTATAATCTTTAATATTAAGATATACAATTGTTTTATAAGCAGTGAAATAGTTCTCTGAATTTGAGTTGTTAGAGGAATTGTAGTAGGATTTATTTGATCAAGTCCGCTCGGGTGGCACTGATCCTCATTTGTTATTATTGGGAAACATATTCGCATGAAATATTCCTTTCAATATTTTCAATTCTATTTTTATTTATAAACATCGTTGTTAGATTTCATTCTATTAAAAATTTTATTGGCATGAAATGAAATATCTCTATTTGAAAGAACAGCACGTTTTATTTGGTTATATGCATTCCGTTTCTAAAATCTTTCACTAGAGCTGCTATATAAAGCGGTATGACATACCTTTCGGATGACACGGTACTATTTCTGTGGAGGTATGTACTTAATGTTTACCGAACGGCCAACTGTTCACACAGTGCCTTACAAGCAAACTTATTATGTGCTGTTTTGCTACAACCACTACTGTGTTTGAATGATTTTTTTTAGTATGAAATTTTGTAACACTAATTTCATTCTTATTATTATTTTCTTGACACTGTATTGAAGAGTATAATAGAGACTAATTTATTAATTACCCTTTCAGGTTGCAGATAAATTTAGTACGTAGAAAATTTTTGATTGTAGGGTTTTGAATGTTTAACAATCTCAGGAATATACGATATACGATATATTTATATATATATATATAATTTCAGAATAAAAATTAATTTCCGCTCGTCTTTTTAATCGTTAAATTTAGGAGAAAGTCGAGTTTCAATTAATAAATAATCTATCTCTTGTTTTCATACTACTGTAGGCCTACTTTTAATTTGATAAACTATACATGCAATTACACTTAAGAAATGTACCATTTATAGTAATATTTTATCATACAAATATCGATATTGAATTTGTTAACATTATCACAATTTTTATTGTAGTAGTAAAGGAAGCACTTCAGTTTTATCTGTTTGATAAAAAATTTATGATAATCTTCGAGTATCATGTTGGTTGTTCGATAAACGATTTCATCATTGATATAATCATATCAAAGTAATGATGTAACTACTACAGAATCATTTTCGTTAAACACTTGATATCGTTTCAGACAATTGATTTCTTAAAAAAATAGTTGCGTACTAAGGTCAAATTTACATTTTATATAAAACAGATGTATGATGAATACTTGAATTAGAAAAAAATGTTTTCAAAAGGTCAATTTTGAAATTAACCAACCGTTGATAAAGCTGTCCTTGGTGTAAAAAGATGAAAATGGGTTATATGTGAATCTTATTCATTTTGAACCTAGTAAAGATCCGTTTCAAAATGTTTATAAATAGGTTATAAATGAACATTAAAGTAATTATAAAAACATAACATCGTATATTAATAATTAAATAAATAGTTCTTAAGAAAGCTAATTAATAATATTTCATTGTAGCTTCGAAAACGTTTATTTCTTTAGACGAGCTGCTCGAATCTTTACAGTCCGTTGGTCTATAAAGATTTATTTCCGTCATTCATTTGTTTGTAAAAATAAATTTATATAATTTAGTACGGAGAATGTTGACTGATCTGTTTTTGATTTACATTGTACACGGACTTGGAACGATTCCAATACTTACGTGCATTTCTATTGAACATGCTTTGGGCATGATTTTGTGACTCAAATATTCTATGGATTTTATATCAGTGTTATACGTATATCCTTGTAGCATTTAAAGTAGCCTTAATAAATATCTTACTTCCACAAAATGGAAACACAGACTAAAGTAAAGTACAGCCCTTTAAATATATATTAGTCTCTATGTAGGTACATATGTAATATACAATGTTATGTGGCAATATTGCGAGATTAACTAAAATGTTTATCTATATCTAATAGCAAAGTCATTTTCAATATCAGTTTCAACTTTGTAACAATTTCTTTATAGAGAGTATATTCTATAGAACAGATTTAATCAACCCAAAAAAATATTATGAGTGCTTAATTAAATCTATTTTAGGGGTATATACTGACGCGATAGTTAAATTCTACTCCGTTTTTAAATTTCTTCCAACATTAATATGTTGCAGATATGATAAGTAAGATTTGGTAACTGAGATCAAAAAATATGTCATGCGGTGAAAATATTTTGACTCCTAAGTTGAAGTTTTTTTCATTTTAAGATTTATAATTAAAAAAAAAATAAGTAAAAAATATAACGATTCCGTACTTGCTAAAATAAATTTTCTTTGCATGTTTGTTTTAGTATTCCAAACGAGAAACGATCTAAAAACTTCATAGCGGTAATTCGTTTATAAGACAGAAATATCGTAGTGTGAATGCTGTTGTTTAATGGTCTTGGGAACATAAATTTATTTTCGCTCACCTTTCGAAGTAATGGAAAATTTTAAACGGGTTTTATATTTTGTTTATAAAAGATAAATTATGAATAGAAAATATGCACCTTTCAAAAAATACATCGGATCCATCAGAATCACTTCGGGGTAAAATTAATTTAGGAAGCACCATTCCTTTCTTTCGTCTTCCCCTTATACCAGACGGAACAGGCCACTGTAATTCCGAAATCGCCAATGGGCTGTGTGGACTTAGAATTGTTAATCGTCGATCTGGTGGCGGTAAGCTTAATTGTTGTAAAGCACGACGATCGGTGCTTGCAAACAATCCTCGTTTTTTCTCAGCCGAATTTCCCATATCTTCACCGGATAATGCCCTACGTGCCGGCGCGCCCCTTGCTTCTCGAACATCGCGTTCACTGGCTGTTAAAAATGAACTACGATGCACTCTTACCGAGGTACATGAGCTGGAGGGACGCGCCGGTGAGGAATCTTTACGCGGACGAAGGCTTTCCATTGATCGTGCTGTTTCCACTCGGGCTGCAGCCAAATATTGCCCACTTGTAGTTGTAGTTTGGGCCATTTCACCTTCTTCTTGGCTAGAGCTAGAAGTACCACTTCGAGAAAATGTGCTTGTTTTAGACACAAAACTCCTATCACTGTACTGAGCTGTTGATATGCTCGAACATGTTTGGATATCATTGGACTCCGACGAAGCTTGTTCACGGACATGTAAAGCGCTTTCCTCTAATGAAGAATGAACAACTCGAGTATTTAGAGAGCTAATCACTGCGAGTTTAGGTCGACGGTTTTTCCTTTCATCGTCTTCCTCTTCCATTTTAAATGAAACCTAAACTATATCACAAAAGGTAGCACCTTACTAACACAACACTATTTAATACGCCATTTTAAGTTAAATTCTTTATTAAATCATAATAAATGTAATCAGCTTAATTATATGTAATATACATATGAAGGAACACAAGACGCAGTCTTTATCACTTTTTGAGAACACTTCACGCACATTCAAACACCTGAAACAAATTTAATTTAGTTAACCTTTGAAATCAAATGAATTTAATAACGTGAGTGCTATATTATAAGTAAGGGGCAATAAGGTATTTAGGGATTGAGGGAAAAATCGATCGGGGTAGGCTTTGTGTAACTCGAACAACACAAGGATGGCCTAAATTTAAAATGTTATTATTTTAAAGCAAATTTTAGTATACTTAAGCGGAAACAATATTTTATATCGTATCTTTATCTTTAAATAAACTTGTGTTATGTGATGCTCATAAATTATAGAAATATAGTAAAATAATTACATTTATATAACTTAGTTGGCTGGCTTAGAGTCGAGCGCCAATTGCCCAGCTTGGGAGGCACAGTCAGTCAGGGCTTTTACTTGCTCCGCGTTCAAACCAGTTGCTTTCACCTTCACATCAGCGCTTCTAGAGTGTTCTTTGCTTTCGCTGCTTGATTCCACCCTTTTAGTTGTTTCATTACCATACTGATCGATGAAAGTTTCTTCTTCAAACTCTTCTTCGTAACTTTCTTGAAAGCTTTCTCGAAATTCTTGACGAGCTTGAATTGTTACTTTCTCTGTTGTTTGTCTCTGTTGCACCAATTCATCCATTGTCTTCTTGACTAGCTGCTGGCCAGCTTCAAGAGTCTTAGTTTCAGACATTTTTCAATTTGCGGAAGTTCTAAAATTTTTATATAATATTTTAAAGTCCATAGATTGCTAAATATTCAAAAGCTTGCCAGTTCTGTTCATAAATATACAAAGATAAGTAGTTCAAGAATAAACAATTCTAGAAAAAGAAAGCTCCTATTTTGATTGTAAATGATACAGCGAGTTGGCATTATGCCAGCAAATTTGGTAAGAATATAAAATTTCTTTGTTAGAATTTTTCCAAAAACAGTTGAGAAATCGAATGTTACATTCATGAACAGCTTTTATATTTTATTTATCGACTAGTTTTGGTATATATCATTGATTAATGTATCAAAGATATAAATATGAAAAGTAGATTATATTAATAAATTAAAAGATTTAAACATTAAAAGAATTAAAATTCAAAGATGAATTTACCTGGTAACTTTAAAAAGAACCACAACACTTTTATTTTATAAGTAATACTATGAACTTCTTTTTATTGTAAGAGAAGCTGCCTTTGTCAGGACTGAGAGTAGACTGACGGTCAGTGGGGTTTTGTTTCGTTCTCAACTTTGCGTGGGCGGATGTAGTATGTATGTGTCTGCGCCTGCAACGCGGCCAAAATGCTACTAAATCCCGTTGGCAAATACTAAGAAATACGCTTGTTTTTGTCATGTGATAAAATTAATGCTACAGAGAAATATTTGATCTATGATCAATCCTAATTTTACTGGAATTTTACGATATTGACCTTGAAAATTTCTTGAGACGCTATAACTTATTTCAAACAACAATAACGCCCTCAGTAAATTATTACCATACTAAAATTAATATCATTAGCTTCTAGTAATAAACATAAATACTATTATTGCTTTTATATGTTTCTTTTACAATATAAATATAAGGTCAAATGTGGGTAAAAATTAAAGGATAAAAAATAACGAAACAGTATCATTTTGTTTCAAAAACAATTCAGTCCGATTGAATGCAACAAAGAATTCAAAAAAGACGGACAGACAAACTAAATTTGTGAGGAGCAGTGCCCGGATCTGAAAATAGCAAATGCGTCAAGAGACGGAGAAATACGATGAGTCTCGCCGATATGATGGTGGGGCGATAAACAAGAATGATGACTGGCAAAGCTATCTCTGACTCAGAAGTAACGTCACAAATATTCAACAAATCAAAATGGCACATGTTTATTTGTTATTAAAAATATCGGAACATTTACTGAAATAAATATTGAAACGAGGACAAAATATGCATTTAAGTGAAATTTATTTACTGTGAAAATAAAAAAAATTTGGATGGTCGCGTTTAAAGCGACAAATTAATTGCTTTGCAGATGTGGTTAAAATGATTAATGTCAGCCGTCTCGAGCGGGATTAAAAAATGAGTGTACAAAATACACTTTTAACAGAAATTAACTCAGTTTATTTTAAAACAATAAATATATATTAAAACTATATATGGTTTTAATGTGATTAAATATTTTTTTACTTGAGACTAAA
>DVQP01000045.1:0-41386 GCA_018231745.1 Danaus eresimus
ATATATAAACATTCCTTCATATATATATATGAAGGAATGTTTACAATAGTAAACATTCCTTGCCGAAAAACAAAAAAAAATCGTCATCGGGTATTATTAGTTGTGAATGTTTAATCCTGACGCGGGCTTAAACGCTCACAGAATACTTATACGGCAAGGGCAGGAAGCGGAGACGTGTTAGAATTCCGTCTTCATAGTTCATATATCAGAATAGAACGTCCATTTTAGGAATACAACTCTAAATATATCATATGACAATAATTTCCTTTAATGTATGGCTCGTCATAAAAAATAACCATTATGTTAAAATTTTTGAAAGCATACAAAATTGAGATCGTGTTCATTTACTATATTATATTATACAGTAATACAATATCATTGTTATTATTTCTATGAATAAATGATAGCAGCTATATGTTTATTAAAAATCCAGGCAATGAAACACATATGACGGATATCGTAAAAGGAATGCCGGATATCAACACCGTGTGGCGAATTCTTAATGATATGTTTGATGCATTTTTGTTTCCTAGGGTTTTATGGTTCACGTCCTCCGACAGCTTGCATTAGAAACACGATGCATTTATAATAATAATTACATAATCTACATATATAAATAAAATTTCTATGATTGTCACGTCAAATATAAAAGCATACGGTTTAAAAGCAACGGCTTGTGAATATTTTTATAGGATAGGTTATATATATGTAAATAAAAATATATATACTTCTCAATACATAAAATAAAGTTCGTTATATGAAAGCTTTAAATATGTTAATGAAGCAATAACCTACTAAGGCTATACGGGAAGGACAGCACACTGATAGTGATGTAAGTAGAGCATCCAAAACAAACGATAAACGAACTTCACTATGGACACAAACTCTAAAGTTAAAATAACCAGTAGACAGAGTAGTTTATATTAACAAGAGGCCGTACCTGCCAGAGTACACTTGAAACATAAAGGGGACTATCAAAACGATTCAACCACTCATGTAATAATAATAATAATAATCAATCGATCGATCATTTGTTCTATCAATTGATCCTCCAGACCTGCATGAATCATTTAATATCATCTTCTGATTGTGGGTGAACTTTGAAGCGATGATATCACTGTAGGTACAAAGGAATACAAATCCTTAAATTAACTTAGTGCAAACACTAAGCTCTATTGAATAGACCGACTTGAGATTTAACAATGTGATTACATACTTAAAACGTTTTCAAATGTTATCTTACCAAAATTGGTATTATATTCAGGGTCATTTTACACGTGAGGTAGGTACCTTAACCGGGCTTTTGAGGGTAGTTTGATATAGGATAGTTTAAGAATAGAAAAAAAAAAGTTTTCCCATAATCCTATGAGATCCTTTCAAGGTAACCTATATAACATGATTTACATGTATAACATCATTTGTTAAATTAGAATAGACAAAATTAAGACGATTTTAAGATATTGAATGACAACGGTCGGACCCTTACTACGCAACAAATTATACAAAGACGTTTTATTCTCTCGTTCATATACTATAATAATTTTGATGATTTATGAATGAAAATCTGGAAATTATTTATAATTAATTCGAAACAAACCCGTGGTAAGGGCGAAGAAGTCGTGATTGAAGTGTACAATGCACGCTGCACTTTCGTAACATTACGGTGTGGGTGCGCCTTATAAGACAGTAGGGTTCACCGTATCCACGACAAATTCTTGATTTAATATTCCTTCCATGACAGATTTTATTTGTATTAAATATTATTTTTTTATCTTAATACGACCATAAATGGCCTTCCATTCGTTACAAATGTAATAACTACATGAGTATGTAAATGAAGATTTCCTTGGTATTTCTTAAATTAATTAACTTTTTTTTATTTTATCGCGAGGAATAACAAATCCATTCCTAAAAAATAGCTTTACTTTTAATTGTGGACGAGAAACGCTCGGACTGCTAGTTCTGTTTACGTACGTCTACTCTTAAAATAACATAAAACAATAGAATATTAATATAATATGTATTGTATCCGAGATACGAGACAATCTACGCAATCGGTTAGAACACAGGTCAAGGTGACTGCAATACGTGTTAATTGTTTACATGAAGCTAAAAATAAATACATATGACATTATAGCTCTCTAAGACATTATATACGAAACTTACATAATTGAATCTTATCATATAAATACTACACTAATTTTTTGTACGTCTGTTTATCTTTTTTTTTCCATTTTCTTTGTGTTCAATTTTATTAGGCTATACATTAAGCCTAGGAGAAGATAGGAAGGATATTTCTATACGAATTTTAACGAACTCAAGCGACTGACTCTTTTATTGTTTAAGTTTATACAATACCATATACGTCAAAGAATAATTTTCACAAAGAACTGTAAAGAACGTAGAAAAAAGTATAAAAAAAATTAAAGTTACCTGTAAATATTATGAATCTCGAGTGTTTTCTTGTATATAAAAATAAAATTTTAATAGTATAAATACTATAAATAATACAACGACTATAAATAAATAGTGACTTGTAAAAAGTTTTACCTATTATAATTTTAATTGAAAAACTAAACTAGTTACAATTGTAATTATGTGAAAAAATTTACACCGAATTTCATTGTGATAACTATTATTTCAAGGGTCCCTCGCTCGATTGGGAGACTATAAAAAAATATATAAAAATGAAATAATTCTATTTTCTTTATTTCTCAAATTTTAGGTTATCAACAGATTTTTACAGAATTTTAGAGACAAATCTAAAAAATAACGGTACGTTTAAACACTAATTTATTCTCACTAAATTCAGCTTACCAAATCAAAAAGTTTCTTAATCGCCACTGCACATCATTTACTATAAATGATACAAAAAACAGGATAATTAAAACGCTATAATCTTTACTTAGTAATTATATGAATCACTGCCGTAAATGTAAATATGATGGTAATGACAAAGCAAATGTATTTCGCAACACGATTTGGATGTAGGAGATGAATAAAGATTAATATAGTAGAGATCTTACAACACCATTGTTTGGTGAGGCCGACGAAGCTTTCAATTATTATCTGGGTGCAACTTCAACACGTCTCTAAATCTATATCGATTTATATAAGATAATTTCAATGAACATTTCACTAGAACTTCGTAATCATGGTTGTCAAAACGTAGTATCACTAACATAACAAGGCTTGTTACATCATCCATTTGGTTAATATGAATACGTATATCAGGCTTTTTTTATTCAGTGTAGGTAATTTCTATGTTGGCTTACATTTGTGTTGTATATGTTATCTCCAATTTACTTAAATGTACTACATAATAATATAAGAATCAACTATTTCTGTAACAAAACGGTCACAGTGAATCAAGCAATAACAATTCATATCATGTGATAAAAAAGGAGTATACACACTTGATTTGTATTCGCTTTAACATCGTTTATGTAAGAACGCCTTGTAAGTTGTAAAGCCGTCACATTGGCGATTTAATGCACGCAGCGACTTCATTTACATATATGTATGTACATTACATTTACTTTACCAGTGTCACTGCTTCGTTATAGTTTGTTATGGTGAGTTATAAAGTTGAATATTAATTCGAGTCAATAATTATTACACAGCAGTGGAGCTGTTAATAATCTACTATTTAGTTATAATCTATTTGAGTAGGTACATGTGCTTTTGAGCCCATATTCAAAAACAAACCTCTCTAGTATTGTAAGAATTAAACCAAGGCTATATAATATATTGAATGGAATTAATAAAGAATCAGTTTTATAATCATACATTTAGCAGAGCTAAATAATTTAAAAGGCGATACATCTGAAACCTTTCTGTTGTGTATACCAAAAACCCATAACGAAATGGCCAGTTGCAAGAATCCATAAATCACAACGACCTGTTCTTTGTAACAGTTCTTGAGTTTACATCCGTCTCTTAGACGATTGCGCCGAAAGTACAACGATTTTTAGAAAAGTTCTAAATACATTAAAACAGAACAATTGCAGAAAAATCATATATGCTATTTAGAAGGCGTCTCATCATTGCAGATACTCAGAATATTTTTTATGAATTTCTTAAATTATTATGTTCTGAGATAAAATATTAAGCTTTAGATAAGAGATACAAACAGAGGTGCGCTTATCTATAGTGGTTCCACGATAAGACTAGAAAGTACTTA
Organism: Danaus eresimus; assembly: GCA_018231745.1. Lineage (NCBI taxonomy): Eukaryota > Metazoa > Arthropoda > Insecta > Lepidoptera > Nymphalidae > Danaus > Danaus eresimus. Next base: position 4,184 of record DVQP01000045.1, read on the forward strand.
TTGCTGGCCAACCTTTGTAAATCAAAAGGTTTTTATCTTGTAAATCTGACTCGATAATGTGGTACAAAGTAACTATAAAATAAAATTAACTCTATAAACTTTGTGTGTACGTCGTAATCCGTGACTGCCTCTCCCTGTTTAATGGTATTCAACATTGTGCTATTTGTTGCGATACAGAGACTTAAAAGATTTCCAGATATATAGAATTTTATATCAGAAATTTGTACGCGCCGTACTTACCTCGTATGGTGGCGGCGATTGAGAGGAAAACTCGCTCCAGGGTCTAAGGAGGGCACGATCCGAATCAGCTCCATTTGAGGCAAAATTGACGCCACACTTTCTCCACAGCGAGTATTCGTACAGCTTACGCCAAGGAACACCATCGTTCTTTTTCTTTCTTATACTGCCTCGTAATGATGGGGTTCGGACAAAAGTCTCATTTGGTATTCCGTTTTTGCTAGCACCGCGCCACGGTGGTTTGGTTCCGTTCGAACTGCTCTTTCCGTTGGTAATGGAATTAGAAGAACCTACGCGTGTTACAGTATTTTTTGGATGAGTTTGTATTTTTTTCTTCTCATCAACATGTTCCAACTGGCTAAAATCATCGGTGTTCTTTACTCCGTCAGATTTAACATCCTCAATTGTTACAACAGCTGATTTCCTTTCTTTATAGCTTCCACGTGAAGACGTTCTTGTGAAATTACTTTTCCACTTGTCCCCATCTACTTCATCTATTGTTGGAGATGTTAGACTATCATCGGCATATCGCATGCGGGCTGTTTTCATGAGAGATGCCTTTGTATTTTGGGAGAACAAACGTTCACATGGATCAGCCGGCTTGTTTTCATTTCGGAGCTTAAAAGTTTTTTCTGAGTCAGTGTCGCTGTGACCATCATAAGAGCTGGTGCTATTACTGAATGTTTTCGTGTTCCCGTTGTTTTTCGATGAGCAATTGTCGTTTTTAACAGCTTCTTTAATTTCTATGATGCAATCGCTGCGGTAGGATTTTTTGGATTGCAAGCTGTTGTTTGAGTCAGATTTGGTAAGAGGATTATGTTTGGAATCCACACAACCATGGGCGTGAGATTTGCCCGTACAGTGTTTGTGAATTTTTGCAAGAGCCGCCAAGGTCTTATTACCACTGGGTGACAAATCGTCGCCACAGCGTAACGACTGCTCAAATGTCCCTTGGATGTGAAACATCGTCTTACTCACTCACACTACACTTGTAATATATTTATTAAAAATCATCTCGTGCCTTACAGTTTTTCAACCTACATAAATATTTATATTTAAGCTTTAGCTTTTGTCAAACCGGCCTGATGATCAAATTACTTACAGTAAACAGTGAAAACAAAAATAGTAAGAAAACATGACTAAGTCACACACCTTCCATTTAACCAACTTTCATTTAAATACTTATTTGAGTAGAGAATGTATGTAATGGGTTTCACTTAATTATCTATGTAGGTTTATGGCTGATGCTGCTTACTGCTTACTCACGCAAATACATCAATATATCTTTAGCCTAAATCAATTAGTTCATACAATACGGCAAACTAACAAATACCTTATAAATTATGAAAACTAAATTCCCATAACACAAATCTAAATATTTAATGGCATGCAAACAAATCCGTTGACACAATATTAACATTAACAAATAAAACAAATTATTGCATTCAAATGTCCACGGAGTTATCATCTGGTGATATAAACGAGCCGCTATGCGGTCGACGCATTGAACTTTAATTGCATATTAAATATTCATAGTAATTTGTGTCAACGTCGGCTTATGGTGACTAAATGTCTACCTCCGCAATAGTGCCTTCTTGTATTCTGGTTTGTATTGTCATGTCACAGATATTACGCAAGACACATCTATATTCTTATAATATAGAACATGTCAACTACAACTAGACCCCAATCGCAATAATGTATCAAAGATCAAATTCATTCTAGTTTCGATCATTCCGAAAATCGCTCTTAGAGTTTCCATATAAGTGACACAAAGATGACAAGTATGATTTATGTTTTAAGATTATAAGGTGATTTGATAAGTATCGTTCTATATTTGGAGTACATTTGCAATGAGATTTGCAAGATACACCAATTCATTTGAAGACTGGTAATAAGATAAGTGATTTCTATAATCTACTTTATACATTTCGATACCCACTTTCTAAAGCCGCTCGCCTACATGAAGTCCCTGTTAGCTCAGTTATCAGTGCGTCAATATTTTGACTATCGTTATCAGCTCTTATTCACACCTTATCGTGGGAATGAGGCTTCTTTGCTTTATATTTTATATTATATAAAATAACAATCATATTTCATTTTAATGATTCTCGATGTCTTTCATCTAAACTTTGTTTGAACAAGAGACATCATCTTCCCACATCTTAAAACCTTTAGGAGGCAAAAATGAAAACAAAAGAATATCACGTTAAATAAACCTCAACACCTACAGCGTATAGTTTAAAATCGCTTGATACATTGTCCGTATGTGTAAATATAGCCTAAATACAAGAAACATTGGTCAACATCGAATGCAAATTTGTGTAACGACACAGATCCCACCTATTCGATAATATTGAAATTCTAATTGCACAATGACTCCCTGACTTTATGTTCGAACAACCTTACATTTGCATGACCATTGATAATTATCAAATAAAATAATAATTTAACTAGCAACTCTTAGAATTAAGTTTTTTTAATGATCATATAATATTACTAATCTTTGTAGAGTAATGATCTTTTCGGTCGAACACTTTCCTATTTTCTTGCAAGACGTACAGTCTCTTAAAGTTTACCTAAGTATTGCTACTTATTAATTTTGCAACACACAACTACCAGTCATTCAACAGCTGTCCTAATCAATCGTGACTAACTTTCGACTAAACACTTATCTTCAGACATTATCCTGTTGTGATGAAACTTCCAGTAACTTATAGGACTCTGTGAGAGTTAACTGTATAGATAAATATAAGAGTATTATAAACACGTAGTAAGTCAATTCTATCATGAATTACATTTATACCTTTACGTGTAATCCGAGAGTATTTATAACTGTTATCTTTTTTTTAATCCGTTAAGTTCTAAGCTAGTGATGTATTTTAAAATTTATAAAGTATTCTTCCAAATGTCATAAATTTGAATTTTCAAACGACCGTATAACATTTTTAACCTGTTTTTGATACGACGTTTAATGTTTGATGGAAACTGGTTTGAACATTTTGTAAAACTTTGAACTATTTGTACGAGAAAATTATATTGTAAATGTCAGAATAATATAAGATTAGAATGAAATTAACCACAGCGATCGATAAATCAGTAAAGCTAACAAAGTCAACGTGATTTAGTCAAATGGGAAGAAATTATGAGTTGTGGATTTATATAAGTATCATGTATATACAGGTAAATATATAATGTAGTTATTTTTTTAATTATTGAGAATTAAAAGCATATAAAGCATTTTCTTATGTATATATCTTAAACTGAGAAATATATATTAGAGATTATGAAACTGTTGATGATTACAGAGCCATCTGCGACATATAATAAAAATTATAATGACAACGGGAACCGGTAATTAAGTTTTTATCGTAATATATAAAAACATATCACCGACTTACTGATATCATATGGTCTTAGACTGCACATTTAATACGATAAGTGATCACATTATAATATATTTAGAAGGCAATAACCCGACGTGACCATACGATATTACCTTCTTTATTATTTTTCACTAAAATTATTAATGGCTGATAAATAAAAAACCTACAAGCGATTTTATCACGATAATATAAGCAGCTTTTGAAGAAACGAAAAGAAAAATATGTTAGCCATAAGGATATAAAGAAAATAATTCAATAATAATAGTAAGTGTTCGTTACATTAAGTTTGTAAACGCTGTTAAAGTCGGAGAATTTAAGTGTACCGTTTAAAATTAAATCATGTCGCATAGCTGTTGTCGTCATTTAAATAGCCAGCAAATAAGCAAACACAAGTCAATTAACGAGTCGAGTAGGGGGAGTGAGTTATACGGTTTGGTTGAAATACTCGGAAACCAGGAACGCTGGGTGTATATTAAAGATATTCATAGGCTTCCTTTTACATTGGGAGCTGCCGAGACAGTCGGCGACACCAGGAGATGCAGACAAATGTATTTTCTAAATTTTGCTCATTAATTATGTCCATTATCATTACTTTAATTTTAAGTATGTATATACGTGTGTTCATTACACTTATGTATAAGCTTAAGCGAAGTCTATACTGATGTTTACATATCCTCAGAGCAAAAATACATCTAAATTACATGTTATGTTAAATAAATTAAGTTACGGACATACGGATGCAGGTTTAAATTTATATGCACTCTGCTTTACGGCTGCTGGTCGCTAGTTAATTCACATGTTAAGTTAGAAGCTTCTCAATCTGTAAGTGTCGATTTATCTCCGTGTTCGTCATCATACGAGGAATAAACATTACTTTTATTACACAGCCATATTGCTCTGAAGGATATTTTACGATGATGGTTTTAATAACTCGATATGATTTACCTTTAACTAAGATTTCTATCAGCACCAATGCTGAATAGCATTCTATTTGACTATTCTCACTACAGTATTATATAAAAAAAACTTATTTTATTCGGATTACAAAGCGTATTTTAGTTATATATATTTTTAAACTATACACTCCCGACGTTTCGGTTACTTTCCAGCAACCGGGATCATGAGCAGACAAGACGATATTATTTTTTTCTAATGAAATAATAATAATGCACGCGTAGTTATCCGAATAGTATTAGTTATAAATGAATACTCGCGAGAGTCTTACATCTCATTAAGGTCTTTCTTCTTTTTGGTTATTATTTTAACTTAAATTTTCAGTTGAGGGTTCACAAAATATTAAAGGAGAAAAAGAAATTTTACCTCTTCCTATGCAATCTATTTCAGCACTACAACGTTTTTTAGGATATTGTATTTAGTGTTAAAATTACAAAAAAAAAAATATGCCTATTCGTTACAAAACATATATTTCTTTGTACACAAAACATTTTTTTTTTATGTGTTATATTAAAATGACAAACAGCCTTAAATAATTCTCAAATGATTTTCGATTAGCGGACACGAATATTAAACATCGCGTAACAAAAAAAAAACAAGCGAGGCCGAAGTCAATACATGGTTGTGTGTACAGAGATAATGTGGATCTTATCTCTTAAAAGTAAACAAGTGATAGGACAAAAGTGCATACGTATTGAATTCAACTGGTTATCGTGTAACAGATGTTGCTACCGTGTTCCAAGAACAATACAACACACGGTGGGGCATACAAATGACGGCTATTAGCATTTGACAGATCGTGATGTGTGACAACGAAATACTTAAAAGAACATTGTCAGATAACCTTCTTCAATAACTCATTTTGCATCAAAATTAAGACTAAAAATAATAGTCGACGTATTGAATACTTACATATCTACAAATTCTAGAAATTTCATTCATTTTTCATGACATATCCTAATACACGACCCAAATGACGATGCGATAAGCATAATTCCGTGATCAAACAAAATCTTGCAGTAGGTTTTCAACGATAAATGAGACAATATGATTCTATGAGAAAAAAAATCCTATCATTAACTTTAATTCCACTTTATATTACTATCAATTGAGACAAATTGCTTAATACCAATATAGTAAATATTCGTAGCTCAAGCGATAAATATTCAATATTCAAATTAACTAAAAAAAACCTATTACGTATTCACAAATTTGATATTTTGAATTTATACAGTGATCGACAATTGTTGTAATATTCATATTTAAATTTCGAGCCATTTTGAGTCTGTGTCAAATTTTACATTATCTGTGCTCTCTTATACTTTTTCTTTCCCACCCCGCTTTGTGGACATCACAAGTGAAATAAAAGTTTTTTTTTTTTGTTAATTACTAAACAAATTTCCATCGACCATCGACAATAATAAAATATATATCTGTTAAAAATATTTCTACAATTTATATCTGTTACAATTCGAACAATATGACATTTAATGACTTTATACTAAAATCAAATTAAACGTAGTATTTGATATAGTTATTGCGAATTCACGATCTAAAACAAAACGTTTAAACTAATAGTATTACGAATTGAATTATCTCCTGATAAAGGATTTACGTTTTATCACTAAAAATAAGATACGTCTTATGACAGAATAAGTTATTGCAATGAGATATACTATCCGACGAGTTTAGGGAAATTTTGCAGTAAAATATAATAAAATCGAAATTTATAAAAAGTGAAAACAATGCCGCCTTCGCAACGCCCATCCCACAAGTACACTTCACGGCTATTTCACTAATATAAAAATTTGTTACTCATCCGCTGGAGACGATTTCACTGTCCAACATTAGTCAAGCATTTACCATGTAACTAAACAAAAATTACTATTTTTAATTACATATAAATGATAAAGCGTAAATAAGTTAATGGCGAAACGCGAACTTTCTAAGTTAGAAGATTATTTATAATTATTTGAACAGTGAATTAAAATCAGCAGCGAATTGTGGACAGTTAAAATATAAGGCACGCGATACCAGTTTGATACGCGTGGGTTGGAGACGACTGCGGGGAAATTTTAGACAAATAGAAATAGTTAGCGCATTTAGACACGAATTTATCGACAAAGCTGAATTATCGACAGCAACAACACTAACTCAAGACAAAATTCTATCCGATAGAAATATTGTTTCCAATAATGCTTGCCTAAAATCACAATGTATATCAAATATATAAATATCTTAAAAATTAAATTGAATAGAAATTAATTTTATTATACTTTTTTATTTGCAGATTGTATAATATAAAAATAATATTGTTCATTGTTGCGGACCACGCTTCGATCTTGGTACTATGAAACGAATGATTATACAACTTAACTAAATTAATTCAATCGGCTGCATAACGCAACAAAATATAATGAAATAAAAGCAACATATTTAAATTAACAGCAGACAAATGGATTATTCCATCATTAACTCGAACATAAAGAGGCATGGATGCCATTCAATGGCATACCTTTGGAGTTATAAAAATATTCAACGATATTAATACAGCATTACCGTCTTCAGACACGTTCCGAAGACACATCCCGCGTCCACTCCGATACTAAAATAGTACACTTAATTCCAATTCCTTTTATAGATACAAATACGTTCATTATACAAATGTTTTAATTATTTAACTTATGCATTATTAACTCTTATAATAGTATGAAAATGTTTAAACGTACTCTCTTCTCGTCTAGACTGATATGAATTATCTCTTTGTTTGTTTTACGTAATTTCTCTAGTTATATGACGCGGTTATTAGATAATAAAGATAAGGCTATGTTAAAAAAAAATATATATTATTATCTACGTGAAAATTTTTGCTATGTTATGTGTTAGATTCGTAAAATACATCGACTTTCCTGTTTGTAATGCTAACGAGTGTTCAATTCGTTCCATATGAATGATTTGTTACGATAACTTTAAGAACATGTTATAAACATAACGTTCTAAGTTTTATAATATATAATTAAATTACTTGGATATTTTCTCAAATATTTTAACGTTGCTTCGTATATAACAATGTTGTATTGATGAAACTGTCAGATCTTCAGGCCGGTTTGAAAAATATATAAACTCACTGTGTCAACTTCGTATAGTAAGAATAGTTTTGTACACGGCTCTCGGGCGGCGTGCGCGTGCGCTTAGACCGCGGTTTCGTTTTGAACTGCTTAGCGAGTTAGCATTGTGTTTACTGCTTGTTTTGATTTACTTATACGGGAATGCTGATACTTTTACGAATTTTATTAAAAGTAATAGTACAAAAAGGATATTTTTTTTTTTTGGAATCGAATACAGCGTATTGGAAATATATAATAAGTAATTAGGATAGAAAAAGTGGGACCTAGACATGAAAAATATAATAAAATTTTAATACAGAGATATAAATAAATGTCTGTTAATAATATTTAATTTAAATGTTGGTACGGTTATACATTACAGTACTATTTGTCATAATTAAATTAAAGAAAATTCACGACTACCCCCTCTATAAATTTCGTATTTAGCAACATACCTACATATGTATGTATGTATGCTATGAAGCAACATACCTAATACACAATACACAAAGATTTACTAATAACATAGTCACCAGTAGTGGGTATTTTGTATATAAAAATTAGGCACTTTCCCTCTCCTCCACTTTTACTGTAATCTGCTATTTCCAATTCCATCTATTATCTCTTTCACTCTTCTCCGCATTTTCAAATAAAGAATAAAAATTTTGACGACTTAAATTTAAAAGCAATATAAAAAAAATCTAATTCTTTTCGTATATTCATAACAAAACACGTTCTGGCACTCTTGAAATACAATTTAAAAAATACATAAACACTTCAAGACAAAGACTTGAAATTTAATAGAATAATTGTGTACAATTCGTAACAATTGCCGTTTTGTGCGATTAAACTGTCAGTAGCCGAGTTGTAAACCGTACAAAGCTGGCGATATCGTTTGATAGACGTTAATTGTTTTAGTATGTTAATGTTTAAATTGTATGAAAATTGCTCTTACCACGGCTTATTTAATGTACTTACTTAAATTTTAACGTAACTTTAAAATTCTTTGTAGTGAAGGGAAATGTATGATTGTTTGTTTAAATTATTTTTGTATGAACTCCTTAAGGTCAGAAATAAAAACAGGAAACCAATAATATCATTATGTTGTAATACATTTGTACTAAAGTATCCTCCTTATCTCAGATATATAAAGTAATGAAGATTTATTCCGAACATAATGTATCGTTTAACGTGAATTATTTTAAAACTACATTCGAGATAACTTCAAAGGGATGCTACCGACGCATCAATCTTTGCCCTAATTAGTAGGAAATGCAACAGATATAACCCGCAATTTAATTTCGAAATCATTAAGGCTTCAACATTTTAAAATTATTTTAACGAATCAAAACATTCAAAGAAAGAGTAAAGTTAATGTTTATAGTAAGAGGCAGATAATAAATAGCCTTTAAGTAATACTGAACAAATAACATTATCGTACAGAAAGATACGACAGAATTTGTATCTTTGGCTCTATTTACTTTTTTAGAGATAAAAAATCTTATCAGAACATATACAAACATACAAATAGATTTATGTGAGATAAAAAATTAAACAATTTGGAAATGGCGCTATTGTACGAGCAGTGTCATCTAGTGCTCAAACTTGCACGTAAAATAACAAATAACCTGAATAGGGAACGAAATAGTAACCGTTTAATTTTCCTACAAAACACTAGAGGACGCGATTAATATAAACAGAGACATCTATCGGAAAGTAGCAACATGCCGTCAACTGCACTAGAAGATTTTTTTACGTTAACATGGTTGGCAGCACTGTAGGCTGTAGGTAAACGTCAAATAAGAACACTGGCCAATGAGAGCGCAGATTAAAATAAAACCAACGAAGTCATAACAATGGCCAACTGTACTTTGTGACGTCGTGCTGCGCAGCGCGACTATTTTCGTTCGTGATAGGTGGTAGACATTTTGTTTTGATTTTGTGACGCAAGAGAACGGTGAATGTAAGTAGGGCCTTTGAAAATGCCATTGAACGCTATAGGATGGACAACTGAAGAAGACGAAAAACTAATTGAATTAGTGCAACCCCACGGACATTTGTATTGCTGGTTGGATCCCTCGCGAAAAAATATACTAACTCGTGAGAGAACCTGGCAAGAAATTGCTACGGAAATTTTAAAACCAGGTGAAATTAATAGAATATATCAAATTAAACCTAATTTCTTGTTATTAAAAAGGTGTTTGTCTTTGTACATATGATTAACGATTGTTGTAATTAACGATGACGTGTTTATAAAACAAAACATGTTTGTCAAATTGTTCAGTATAATGTCGTTGATATTTAAAATTATTACATTAGACGATGTTGTGTAAATCTTAAAAGAATAAGTACCAAAATCACACATAGAATAGGTCTCTTTTTTCAGATACACCTAGGTTATAAAATCATGTTAATAGGCAAAATCATGTTAATAGGCATCTTTAACAAAATTTCCCAAACCAGACCATTATATATATTCTATAATAAATTTATATCACTACAGTTGAGGAATGTAAGAAGCGCTGGAGGGGTCTCCGTGATGGATACACAAGAAACAAGCGCATGGGATCAATACATAAATCTAAATTACCCATATTTGAAAAACTGAAATTTTTGGACGGTATGCCCCTTGATACTCTGCAAATAGAAAACAACACATTGGAAACAAGAGAAATATTTGACGAGGATACCTCGGAGAGTCAAATGTTAGAAGAGCAAGTAGCCGCCGAGCAACAGGTCATAACAGATAACCAGGAATATTATGAAGTATGTAACCTTATTTGCTAATACATATATATAAATATATAACAAAAGTTAAAAGCTTTGTATGTTATAAATGGAAATTATGTCAAATGTTTATGTTGGGATTCATTCACATTTCAGATAACCCTCGTTGATAATCCTATGCAAGAAACGGATACTAAGCCACAAATTATAAAAATTGTTCCAAAGAAAATTAAACTAGAAGGAAATAACCAAATTGGCGAACCACCAAAAAAAATTGGTAGAAAGAATGCTGGCAGGAAAAAGTCAGTGCCAATTCCAAGAAATATTCCACCTATTAAAATTTTACCAAAACCAATTGTAATGAATGAACCTAGGATAATAAAATGTGTTGAGGATCCAAAAACACCGGAGCAAAGATCGCAAGTCATTGATAAACTTATTGAGAAAATATTGAAAGAGAATACAAATGAAATAGATGTTTTCTTCAGAAGTATGGCGGCTAGTGTTAAGAAACTACAACCAAATTTAATTCCAAAAGTGAAAATGGAAGTGTGTAATGTAATAGCAAAATATGAAATGCAGAGTTTCGATAAGAACATGCAGAATAGTTAAGTATTTGTATAGTTATCTTGTGGTACAATTTATCATACATAGTATGTAAACTTTATGTTGAGATATCGCTTGTATGATCACATAATAGATGAAATACATTTGATCAAGATGTGAACATCCTATACAGGAATATTAAAATAAAACTAAGAATGAATTCATTAAACCAAAGATCTCATCATAACTGCCACAAAACTTAAATATAATGTATTCTTATTGAACAACATAATACTTATTGTATATAAATGTAAATATATATTGATTTATGTTAAAAGTACATACTGTTTATAAATAAACAGATTATATAAAGATTTTTGTGTCTTAATTATCTCTTGTATATAATATATATTTTTTGAATAAATGCACTTGTACTAAATTGAAGACTAAGTATCCTCAGTAGTCGAATATTATCAATAGGGTGAATCGAATGTACATTTATATTAAATACATAATAGCCAGTGACTAAGTGTAAATCATATTTTTGCCATGACACTTTGAAATCTTATTTCATAGGTACTTATATCAAGATAACAATTCATTAACACGCTATGTGTGTATGTAACGGCATCTGAGAGCCCAATTTTCACCAGTTCCTAGGAGTCTGAGTTTGATTGCATTTCATATCTTTCGTCTCATAGATAGTTGCCAATAGTATGATTGTAATTTTCAATATCAAACACCCCACACTTTTTCCCTGAATTAGATTAATTTAATAACTAAAATTTTTATATAATGTAATTTTGAGGTGATTAACTACGAATGATTGTTTGACCTTCTACTTATGTAATGTAATTTCTTTGTAAGTATAAATTATTTTTTATTTTTTAGCCCGGCTAGCTACTTTTTTCTTGGTTTTTTGAAAATATTATTTATTAGTATTAACTAAACAATTTCATATCTTTTCTTTTTAAATTGACATCATGTAAAAAATTATATTTGTTATAACGAAATTGACACAAATTACAAATCTGTTTTGATTCCTACGAACTGAAATCAAGTAAGAATTACCTATTGATTCTTCCGCTCTACTTTAGTTTGTTCCACGCACACTGTGTGGCGCTAGTAGTCATAAAATGTCACCATTTGTATAGACAAGCATGCTATCTCTATTGTCTCTTTGATGTTAAATATTACATAATATAATTAAACAATCGAACATATCGTAATGAGAACACGGTTAAATAATATTATTATATAAATTTTAATAACATTTTACAATGCTTGGCCCATTGTATGACCTTTTGGTTTTTTTCTTGTAATCAAAGCTTCTCGATACATGACAAGCTTCCCATACATAATAGTTTTCTGGACTCACTGTTATTATCATGCATAATAAATTTGTTGGGGTGATTTAAGCAGAACAAATAAGAATATAAGCCAAATTGGTGAGCTATTCTTTAATTTCGCCTTATTTGGTAGGGTCGTAAAATGAATACATTCGCATTAGCATATTTAATATTAGAACTAAAATGAGATAAATGCATCAACAATATCCACTTAAGAACCGTGAAACCTTATTTGTAGATTGAAGTACTATAGATAAGGATAATAGAATATTTTTTTTTTGCGATTACCCTCCGACTTTTAAATAAGCAAGTAAAAAGATTTGAATATTATATTATATGTTAACCTTGATACGTACATTTTGTAGCCTATTGTTTACCTTGGATATATTTTATTGGGGGCAATAAAATATATATTAATATTACTGGTACTGAAGTAAACATAAAAATTAAATTTTATTAAAATTATTAAGTTTGAAAATATGTAAATATTTATTAAAAAAAATTATTGGTTGTACCTTGAGTTTTTGAAGAGGTAAATGAAAATTGGCAATATCTCTTTAAATTGATACACCTAACAGGATCAAGATTCAATTCCGTGCCGAAGATATTAAATTAACGTTAGGGCTGACACCATTTTGTTTCCTCTGATCTTCGAAAATCTCCAACCTATATTTATGTGATATGATACAAGAAAAACATTAGGTAAAATTCGTGTCTGTTCAAATATACGTATAGAAGTATAAGAAATGCAAGTTAGATATAGACAGCTACTATACGTGTTCCAAGAGATTTATGAACATACGAAACTGTGGCGTTCAATTTGTGAGGGCAACCCTATTTTACTGGGATGCTTATTTCGAAGGAGGGGTCTAGACAACCTTTCCGTCTCGTTTAATAACAATTTAGTTTTGTCGCTATTTCTTACATTTAAACGCTGAACGTTAAATGTGCCTTTTTAAATGTTTCCGACAAAGTAGAAATGTTTCGGACAAGAAGTTACTATTATCGCACACAACGTTACTATTTGAAGGGCGTATTTTTGTTACAAAACTTAAGCAAAAACGAACAACGCGATATTTTATACAAAATTTTAATGCATATAACAGTAAAAAATAGAAGGTATCAAGGAAAGAAACGGCAACTTTATTTATCTTTCGGTACCTATTATGGAATAAAGATTCTAATTATATACTTTTATATTGGTTAATTAGTTCATTAAGTACATGCACGGTCGTCTCTCAAACACAACTTTGCATTGAAGCAACGGTTTTTTTTTTTAATATTGTAGTTATAAAGAAAACTAACGGCCCGCCCGCAATTCCTGACCAACGGACCGGTTACACTGAGCTAAACATTGTTTCGCATTAAATTTAATATTATATATAGAAATAATTCTTCATAATAACAAAGTAAAAATATTTTAAAATAGCATAATATTCCAATTCACACACAGTACAAACATCAAAGACGACTTTAAGGAATGGGAATTTTAAAATCGTACAATCTAATATAGTCCTTATTGGATAGTTATATTGGTTTTAAAATTCAGGAGATTCAATTTTACATCGAAGGTTGTATGTAGCTTACGGCTCAAAATAACTTAGAAGTGTATTTAAGTGTTCCAACCCCAGTCGGTTTGAATGGAGCCTAACGCACGCAGAATTTCTAGTGTCAGAGCTAACAAGGTACTCGACCGGAAATAGAGAATTGTGTCGGGATACGCTCACAGTTAAGAACACACTATAAACGGCTGGTTTTGTTTACCTCTATAGAAATATTTGAAATAGACACCCCAACAGTCAGACACGAGGACAATGTTTTACGTTCATCAGTTGACGATGCTACACAAATAGGTCTTACAAAGACTGAAAGGTAAGGCTGGGACATCAACCTACGATATATATTCAACTGAACTAAACGGATTTTTATACCAGTATTTTTTAACTCTATTACAACGGAAACAGAGCTAATTAGTAAATTTTTTAATAATTTATTTTCATTTTATCCAATGAACCTTTCCAATAACTTTAAGCAAACGTATAAATTATATTAATAGCTGGATGGCTATCTGATATGTGTTAGCGATAATGCACTATACGTTTTGATCGAAAAATTTTATTACCAAAATTATCCGAGTCATTTGTTATTTTTAATGTCTTTTATTTGTCTTTGCCAATGTAATCAACTAAATAGGATTAGGGCTGCGAAAGTCCGCTTGTGATTTTCATTACTTATTATTATTGTGGACGTTTTTGGGGTAGGATAATTATCGCCCAAGGCGTCTCGATTCGTCTTACTTCAATTTATACAAAAATGCTCAGACACGTTCAGATAAATCTCGACTTATTCGATGTGTTATATATTTTTGCATTTCTTCGCTTAGATATTTTGATTCCTTATGAATCAAATTTGAGAATAAAATCTGTAGCATTAAAGAATTGTTCAAAGAAAATGTTGAATCCTTGGACAAGCAATTCACGAATCTCATAAAATTTTTCGTTTAAAATAAAACATATACATATATAAAAGGATTCGTTTTATCAGGCGATTCAACGATCCGGGTCACTGGTAAAGTGAAAGGCAATAAAACTGTCCTTAAACTTTTTTTAAAACAAATTTTTTATACTTAATATGCAAGGTAAATAAACACTGACCCAATACCAGCTGTATATAACAACGTTACGCACGATAGAATGAGAATAGATTGTCTTACGGGTTGCGGTCGTATTACTTGTTATATGGGACGAATTGTAATCAACACTTTCTAATCACCGCATTTGCACAGATTTATAAGGAAATAAACATTAAAAAAATACATGAAGTTTTACGAGCACATGACATATATAATAAAAAAAACTCTGACGAAACACATAATTGAGAGAACAGTTAATATTTTATGTTATGAGACTGTTTTTGCGTTAGCCTATTATGCGACCAAAAAAAATATGTATTATGTACTGCAATGCAACGGTATGCCAGCCGTCATACGCGATCTCATAATATTGGTCAAGCTTGCGGTACAAGTTGATGTAATGTATCAACTATGAAGTCGATCGTTTGATATGATCGCCTTTCATAACAATATCACATCAGGGTTAGATATAAATTGATATTCGGATTTTTTAAAACCACTGACTGGCCAGTGTTTACGGTTATTCAGCCTGAGTATAACTGGAAATCATGTCGTCGATGGAAAACGCTTCATTCCAATGTTTTTACCACCCAATTCCAAAAATTAATATATTTAATAAAATCGATAAATATTTTTTTTGTATACGGTGAAGTTGTTACCTATAAAAGTGTCATGTTATAAATCATTCGCTTGCAATACATCACTCGATAGTCGATACCATCAATAATCAATTTGATGTGAACACAGATGGAGCCTTGTATTGGGCGTATCTCGCAAATCAACGCAGAAATCAACATGCAATGCATATATGATATGATGTACCACGAATTATATCAAGAGAAGGCAATTTGTTTTTGCGGAATCATTTTAATCAATCCGTCAATTTATGTAGGTCATGTTAGAATAGGCTCAGAGCTCTCTGTGATGTAACTAACCTGTGTGCTAGTGAATCTTCGACTGCCAGATCGACTGAGCGTTCCACCTCTAACATTGCTCTCTGATAGCTCGACTTGCGCCCCGCCGTCCGCAGCCCTGCGGCTCGATAGTTCGCATAGTTCAGCTATAGGTTGCACCTATTACAGACAAAAAATATCACAGAAGGAACAAAATATATGAATAATGTAATACAAGGTTTCTTACTATAACTAGGATCATAAATTTCAGAAATGCTTTTATAATATTACAAAAAACACTTCTACTTAATAAGTAGATTCGCATACCTTGGACTATCGTATAAAAATTTTGCATATTTTGGCACATTATTTTTAAATCCACGTTTGAAAAATCATACAAACCTTAACCGTAACAGAGTCCTGGCTACTTTTTATCAGATCAATCACTTCTTCTCTACTCCTCCCTTCTACGTTAACGTCATTGACTTCGATCAGTCTGTCGCCTGGTAACAAGCCAGTCTCACTGGCACCTGGGTAGGAGCCGGGTTCAGCGAGTATCACAGCTTTATACGTCAGCTTGCTGATAACCACATTGCTGTCGTTGTATTTATTATCACCATTGGCTATGACCTTCTCTTCGTGACCAGCGAGGGTTCTTATATCTCCTATGAAGACTCTCTCTTGAATCATAGCTCTTCGAAGACTAAACCCGAAATCATTTCTGGGTGCCTTTTGGCGTTGGATGGTTAACAGTCTCGGTTTCGGCAAATGAAGCGGAGACAAAGACGGCAGAGGCAAGTAAACATCGTCGAAGGTGCTTGTCCTTGACCATCTGTGGAAACCTTGAGATTCACCGACTGGGGACGTTGAAAATGGAGGTGTAGCGAACGAAGAGTTTGTCGTGGTATCAGTTAAGGAATCCGCACTCGGTGAAGTAGACGTCACCCCGTGATAACTGTTCCCGTTCGTCTTTGGCGCTTCGTCTACATCGTGGGTTCGGATCGAAGGATTGGAGTTGTTTTTATAATTTTTATATTGATTCTCAACCGGGCTGTGTATAACTTTTTTGGTGAAATTCTGTATCTGTTGCATATCATCACTAGAGGATGTGCTCTTAGAGGGTTGGATAGCGTACGAGATGAGTTCGTTTTGTTGAGTGTTCCGTGCGAGAAGATTTGGATCTTGTCCGTTCGTATAATCGACCGTATCGGTGTTTTGTACATTGCTTTCTTGGGAGACAGAGCTGGTGTTGCTGAGACGTGGCCCCTTCAGGATTCCCCGTTTCGGGGGACGCGGCGGAATGGGTGGCAGGCTCGGTGCCTGTCTAGGGCTGATGTTAACATTATTCGGATTGTTTAACGAATTTAGTGACGTCTCTGAACTATCAGATTGTAGCACGCCTTCTTTCTTATTCCAATTGTGGTTAGGGTATCCCGGCGACAAATGATTGTTTTCGTCGCTGAGGTTCGAATTAGAACCTGAATTCGATATAACCGTATAATTTGTATAGTTGGTATCTTTTTCGAGATGAGCGAACAGCGAGGCGGTGTAGTCGGCTGTTATACCGGACGGTAACTTTTCCTTTTCCTTGCGACGTCCTCTTAATTTCAACGATCTTCGGACCTGTTGAAGAAATGCAAATATTAAACTTATATACATAATTGTTGTTTACTTATATATATATATATATGTATATATATTACACGTAGGGTAAAATGTATATGCAACTTGTTATATAATAAAATAACCCATAAATTATTTGTTAAAATTCATTCGTCGGTCTAATGAAACAAATATTTCCATAGTTACTTGTACCAAAAATGGTAAATGTAGGTAGACACTTATAAGACGGTAGAATTGAATTCTACTCTCGATTTCATGCGTTTATATACATAACAGTATAAGGATCGGTATAGAAACTCGTCTAGACGAATAGCAAAAACTAGAATTACAAAGAAGACGACCACAAGACACCGAGGAAAGTACATGTGATGATTGAAGCCGGTTTTGCATAGATCTCCTTCTATGACAATCGTCACTAAGACGCTTTTTATAAACTATTAACCTATAATAAAAATAAGCATAACATATTTGAAACGCCCTATCCAATAACAGACACAAATCGAAGGCTTTGTCATTCAAGACTTTACCGCAATATTGAAACAATGCAAACCTCTCTGGCCGTATAATTTTGAATTAGCAACAACTTGTATGAGATGAAACCGTGAATTTCAAATAGCTTACATTGAATATGTTTCGTCAAATAATGGATTAATAATTTTTGTTGTTTCATATAGGTCAAATTAATTAATCGACCGAAAAACTAACTTTAAAACAGTGTCAAAGAATAAAATAGACGCACGTGTTATGCTCTAAGTTGTATCGTCGTTGTGTTAACAGTTTATCATTCATAAATCTTCGCATATTTTATTATTTACGTTGAATGTTGATTGAGAAACGGAAAACGATTCGTATGTAGTAAATGTAAGAATATGCCATATATTAAAAAATGTCACTAAGTTGCTAATAAAAGTTTCAACCAGTCATAGTAATGAATAGTATATATTTAAAGTAGGTTGCTGTAAATTAATATCTGGTCATAATTCTATCTAATAAAATTAATTATGATAACGCCAAAACTCACTAGCCCCAAAAATGCTGGAAAATGTAACCGATATATATGGTTTATAATAAAAATAAATCCGAAAGACGTCACTGTATCATAACATCATATTAGGAAACCCTGTGACTTAAAGATCTTAAAGACGTCAATGAAAAACTCGGTTAAACCTAATGAAGATAAAACAATATTAAACAATAATATAAAACAATATAAACAAAGATTCAACACAAAGTTTGATACAATAAAAGAACACAAATCACCAGAAAGTCGAAACAGAACGAAAATAATTCATTTAAAACCAAATAAGAACTCATAAAAGATAATAAGTATAAAATATAGTAAAACTCCTCAAATGAAGTACAAAGTAAAAGTGGCTGATAGAGAATTTGAGCCTATAGTTAAAATTAAAGGCAAGCTGTACCAAATATACTAAGAAAATGCTTTGGCAGGGTTATATAAAAGGTTGATGGCATTGAAAAGATCGTTTTGGAAAACCTTTGATGAAGCTTACTGTAAAAAGCAGCACAATAATGAACCTTATGCCAAATACAAATAGTAACATGTTTAATATATTTCAATTATCATCATATACAACGAAAACAATTTTGGTGATTAAACAATAATTATTCATATGTTTACATGGGATCGTGTTGTTTAGTAAATACATATTGTACCTATTAACAATAAGGATAAACATTACTATGAAGAGTCCTCAATCAATCTCGATTCGCTCTTAGAATTAATTCAACAACAATAGTATTACAAATCAGTTTAATACGTGTCTACCAAACCGTTGAAACAATGATATATCTTTCTATTTTCTCATAGTAAACTATTGTTCAAGTTTGTATAAAAGTCAATTTCAAAAGCACCTAATTTGTAAATTAATATAAAAAAAACCCTTCTCGAATATTCAATTGTCTAAGTTAAAATGTTATATATTTTTTTAAATTTGAAAAAATACTTTTCGAATCACCTATCCAAATAATACAGCCAATGTAATTATAGCGCATTTTAGATTTTAAAAATATAGTTAAATTATTTCTAGACCTCTGAGTATACTCGCATAGCACCAAGTATGAGACATGAGATTAACGTACCACATTCTTGTGAGAACTCGGTTGCAACCTTTGCACCGAATTGTCTTATACCGACTGTAGACCTAAATGTTAATTTCGTTTCGTATCCGGTGAAATCGTACACTGTTTCAATGAGAGTCATTAAAACTCCGGAAGAGATCCCGTATCAAAAATGTATACGCGTTTTCGTTGTGTTCTAAATTCGAATTACAAAATAACTAGCTCAATGAATGAATGTTTGTTTATTTTAAATGCGCGCTTGTTTTAAATATAACATAATTTTAGACTAACTGAGAGTAAAATACAAATTTTACAGTCTATAAGATAATGCGATGTCTGGTCGAAAATTTACTTATTTTAACATTCAACGATATTTAAGTATATAAATTATTCATTGATACTTCATTTCAAATTAAGAACTATGTTATAACGAATATTTTATGGTTTAAAGTTGGTTTCTATTTTAAATATTTATATATAGTCTGTGATAAATATCGAAGATTTAATACAAATGACCTAATATTATTCCGCTTACACTTATATTAGATGAGAATTTACTAGTGTTAAACTTTATTTTTTTGATATTAAAACATTATTATGTTTGACAGATTATTATCTGTCTAGATGCTAAGACAGATAGAATTCATAATAACGAAATCAATATATAAATGATGAATGACAAAATAAAAACATTAGTATGTTCAGATCTCAATATCCTTGGGATCGGTAGAATGTCATATTAACTATTGCGCCGGCTCGTGAGATATTGCTATTCACCACAAAACATCTTAGTACCATCTCCGATTCAGTGACGGGAATCCAAAACTAATATTGAAGAAAACTCTTAGCAGTAACATAGACCGAGACGGGATATGGCGCATTGTTTGATGATCTTTAACCTATTGCTTATATGTTTTTAGAAAAAAATAATTTTCTTTAAAACCAAATGAGCGTGACGATAAAAGGGACATAATCGGAAAATAGATAAAACATATTTCGATTTTCACACAACTGCCGATAACTTATTTACATGTGTATGAAATAAATAATAATTCGACCTTGATAATATTTTACAATCATATTGTGAAGGAAATTATATTGACATCATTAGAAATAGGTTGTAATGAATCGCTGTCAACGGAAAGGATTCACTTAGCATGTAATCCACAAATACTATTTTAATATGTACCTGCTCTGTCATTGCAATATGATTATATACTCCACAAATGCAATCTTACTATGTACTCCACAAATGCAATTGCTATGAACCCTAGTAGGAAGCAATGACACAGTTTTCCTAAATGGTAGATATTAAAATCGACGGTCGAATGTACTTACCGGAGATAAGAACGGTTATTACACTCCTTGTGTGCACGATAAGATAAACTAGAATGCATTATCAACTATACATACAATGGAATCGCTCTGTAATGAGATATAAGCCGGCAGCAGCTGGAGGAGTTTCTTTAACAGCGTTCAACATATTGATCATCCGAAATAATACGATTACTTTATTTAATACTAGCTGTTACCCCCGACTCTGTCTGCTTAAGAAAAATAATAAGAAACAATCAAAAAATATTTCATCTCCGTATGCGCCGTGTCTTATTTCGAGATGGGGACTCCGGATCTTGATAAAAAGGAACCTACATTACTCCTCAATACATCAGCTACTTGCCAATCAAATTCCCGTAAAAATAGGTCCAGCCATTTCAGAGATCAGCCGGAACAAACAGACAGACAGACAAAAATTGTAAAAATATTTTATATTGGTGTATGTACCGTGTACATATTCATATGCATGTAGTAAAAACGGTTATTACAATATTCAATCAGACAGTCCAATTTTATTTATTCGTATAGATAGATTTCAAATACCTATTGTATATAAGGCACGGTTAAAAAAAATCTATTTTATAATTACACTTACAAATATACAAACGAGTTATAATAACGGTTGTAGGCCTAAAATATATTTGGTTAAAAAAAAACCCGTTGATACATAAATACGGCTTTTTATAACTGTAGTCGTGTATCGGCGAAATATTTTTGAAACACCTGACACTTAATGACTCAACCGGACAAAGTACGCATATATTTATAGAGGATTTTCGAGTAAACAGTGAAAGCTGTATTGTGAGTTCCCATTAACGATCAAAACAAAAGACCTACAGCTGTTTGGTTTCCCTATTAATAATCCCCTGCAAAATGAGTACACTAGGAACGAGGGCTTCGTCGGTACGAACCAATGGCGAATCGAAATTAAATTATTAAGAAAACATTAGTTGCGTTATATTTTAAATACATAAATGCATTTGCACATTAAAATTAGGTCGTAATTATATTCTTATGAATAATACGTTTGCATCACGAATTCATAGCGGATCTTATTCATAATTTTTTGCGATGATAACTACACTATTAAATTTGAATCATTATCATTTTCTAGTGCAATTTAAAGTTAGGCATTCGGACGAAGGGGAACCAGCTCGACCCATTAACGAAGAAGCAATTTTAGATCAGATGTCAGCAGCAAGTCTCACAATGGGTTTAATACATTATATAATAAATACAGGTTTTGCTATTATTTTATTTCATGATGACATGATTGTGGTTTCGTTTGTAGTTTTTATATATCATATCTATGTTGTATTTACGAATTTCATTAAAAGTTTTACAACCCGAAAGTAAGTACGAAAGAGTTTAAATAATGACTACATTCAGTATTTGAAATATACGAACACGTTGATATAACTAACATAAATTAAAAAATTAATAAAACCCCCGACCCAGTTAAAAACATCAACTAAACCAGTCAAGACGAATTCAACGAGCCTAAACTCGATGGGTTTACTAAAAGGCAGTCCAGGGTTATGTCTTCTCTATCTTCGAGCCCCAACAGCTGACCAGCGCAGCGTTTTCAGAAGACATTAGTGTTTCAAAAGTCAGATCCCAGATATTCAAGCAAACTGTGCGGGTAACATTCCTACCACACCTAACAAACGACCTGATGACCTTGAAGATCTGAACCGATTTCCACCAAACTTAGCTAAGAACACTCTCGACGGATATACCTTAGCAAGCAAAAAAACCGTCTTAAAATCAGATCATCCGTTTGGGATCTACGTTGCCTCAGGCAGAAAAACACATAGACACGTCAAATTTATAACACCCCGTCGTTTTTGCGTCGGGAGTTAATTATTGATATGTAAATAATAAAACAATTATGTTACATACTCGTATTTCTAAACTGTTGTATGTAAGTCAAAAACTAGATACTGAAACATGTCAGATATTCCTTACCTCTTCTAATCTCAAAGGTTCTTCAAGTCCAGCTGCTATTCTCTCCCTTTTTTCCCTCTCCTTCCTCTCCTTCTTCTCTTTTTTCCGACGCTCTTTATCGCCATCTCTCTCCTCGAAACTTCCCGAGTCGCTAGTTAGAACGGACGTTTTCTTCATAAAATTGAACATGATGCTGTTGAGCTGTAACAATATGATAATGAAGATAAATGTCTGATCCATTTAGTCTCAACAAAAGATCAATCAAATCATCACGACACGGACGTCATTGTTGAGTGGATTAAAAGATTAAAAACGCAACGCCAAACAACCTCTAATATCGTTCATTGATCTAATTCAAATCATTTCAAACTAAATTTTATTGAAATACTAATAATTTTTGCTCCTTATTTACTTACCTATCTGAGATCGAGCTATTTCAATGCAATTTCTTAGGATCCACAAATAATGTTTCGTTAAAATACTGAGTCATTGCATTTAGATTTATTTAGAACAAGATAGGAGAGCTACAAGAACGACGAAGGTCGTAATAGCAATAAACCAGTATTAAAAAGTTCAAGGCGACCAGGCTTTTATTTAGTAGGTATATGGGTTATTAATTATGTTAGCAGATGACTGTAAATTGAACTTGCACTATTCATGCTTAAATCACATATTGATATAAAAAAAAAATTATATGTAAGGAAAGGTTTCTAATAGAAAATTAAAAGCCGTATGAATCTGGGAGCTAACAATGTACAACAAAAGCCGATAAAGATATCGTTGAATTCTTCATTAAAACCTTCAGAGAGATGGTCATAGCTTCCGATGCCGGACATTGACGTACTCCGGAAGTGTCTTCCTTATGGAGATATCAAAATATATGAACGTTTTATTTGACGATGATTTCATAGTTGAATTTTAATCATTACATTTATATATTTGATTCGATCTTCAATTGGTGTTCTCATAATCGAATACGTAAGTAATAGTAGTCTTACCTACTATCAATTATAAACAGGTGACAGTTCACTTAATAAAAAGCCCGTACGTTAAACACGTTCCAGCTTGGCAGGAGACAAAATAAAAGCGATTAGATTGCATTACACCCAGTTTTTATATAATTGAAACCGCAACCACTTTTACAAAGCCTCGCGCAAATTATCTTTACTTCGTTGTTTTTCTTCTAACATTCTAAGACCGACGAAAATTATGGAATGGTCTCCTTAACGTAAACATAACACCGTAACAATAGCGACACCGTTACTCCTTGGAAACGTTCGATCCCATCTGAAATAACTGTCACCACATTCTATAATAAAGTGTGCTTTGAATTAAACGTGCACCAGCATGAATGCAAATGTACAATCCATTGTAACATAAAGATTTACTACCAATAAGGATTGTGATATCAATTTAATACGAGCAAGCTAATATGATTATTATTCCGCCTATTTAAAACTCATTACAATATATTACATAGTATGTGATGGTGACGAATTCCTGCGTCACAGCTATCCTCTTCAGGAATCGGGAGCATTTCGTCAGACAAGGGCACTCTCCGCAAATGAACGCTTGGCAACTTTGTGCCTCTTGGATTGGCAAACGTTCAAAATGCTCCTTTAAAGTTTCTTTGTTTGATATTTCAAGCTGGTTGCAACTTACGTGACCATTTATCATATATCCAATCCTTCTACTTGTAAAAGTAAATCCGTCCGTTATTGACATGTAACCTCAAACGCAGGACCTGAATGGAAATTTTGGTATCTACTAACAACTGTAGTAAAAGTAGCATAATGAGATTTTAGTACTTAAATGGAAGGACATGCCTTTACATATAAAATTCTAAATTATTTTTAACTTACAAACATCTCTATTGGGAGTATCCGAGTTCCGTTTCAATACAACAAATAAAGAATTCGAAATTAATGACCTTAAACGGTGCTGCATAATAGACAAACGCATCTTGTATGATAACAAGGGGCCATAATACGGTCAGTGGACACTGACCTCAATAATATGCGTTCCAGACTCGAAGACGCCTCACGCATTAAATGACTTACCAATAAACATATTGTTATAAAAGTGTCAAACCTAGATACTTATAGTAAGTAGAACTTACACGTAAGATTGTATTAAAACGTAGAGAGATTTAGAATAATTGTCATCATGTAACAAAAATGTATTCCAACAAAAAAATGTTTAAGCTTATATATTTGAAAATGATATACATATTTAAGCCTTTAAGCTCTTATCTACAGCTCTTACAGATTCAATACATTTAAAAATTATTGAACACACTTATACAGATTGCTATCTATTAACGGTACATATTAAAATTCATTAATTCATTTACATACATATTATTTAATCTTGGCTAGTGATTTTTTATTAATTAGAATGCCACACGCTCTCGAATCGTGACTAGTCTCATATTTTTCTTATAACTCTCGACTAAATAACAACACATATCACAGAATTATTAAATGCTATGGGAAATACATTATACGATACAATTTTGTGTGTCGGCGGATTATTCGTATATTATATAGAAATTAAAAGTACTAACGTGTCACTAAAGGCGACATTGATAAACTTTAGTCTAAGTCAGACCAAATATATGTAAGAATAATCGAGATCCAAATTATCGCAGCTTTATATCGAAGAAGCTTACCTTTGATGTTATTCGGTGAGGACATAAGGAAGACGTTTTCATAATTTAATATGGACAAATACATAACTTGAACAATATAGAACATTTATAGTAAATAAGATACGGATGCTGTTTTTTTATTTAAAATTTAAAAGTAATACTATTTACAGTAATTATTCATGCAGTAAATTGCAAGGACCCAATTGAGTTCTCATATGTATTTATTATTTCTTAAAAACATATATTTAACATAAAGTGATTAACATGGCTTATGTATGTAGGCAGCTTAACTGGATTTTTCATTGAAAATGATTTATTTTCCCAGTTCCATTTGTTGACTACAAAATATTGATTTCATATATTATAATGAGTTAAACAAATAATTTAACACGAACATCATAGAAGAGAAATATATCTATTATAATAATGTTAGTAACAAATATAATAATGAATGATGAGTTTTAATGTGACGAAACTTCTGAGAAATCCATGGATTTATCGTGAGACGAAACCTCTTAGCATTCAATGGATTCACCGTGCGGGTGCCGGGTCCATCGCATTGCAGGGAGAGGAGTTTCAACAGCGCCTGGGACTTGCGACCCGGGTGTAGGTTTAAAAGTCCCTTATCTATCTCGCTTTAAACACTCACCTCCACCGTCCAAATTCCTCTCAACACCTAACGAAATTTGAAACTAAGTTGAAGTTATATTACGTATATTTATTGTTCGTTCGAATTTAAGAATCCATGATGCTTCTTACTCTTACATACAACTTAACTCGAAAGCATCAAAAACTACAATTTTAATGTTCCTATTATCAAATAATTTATCTCCAAACAAATGAAATGATTAAAGATTTACAGTTACGCGCTAATTACATTTAACCTACTGAATAAAAACAATTATATATATATATACAAAGATAAATTTCTGAGACAGTGGTACTTTATCTAACGTAACAATCGCCATATCATTTCGTAAAAAGTTATTAAAGTTTTACGAAAACAGCAATTTTTACGAGCACTTCGAGTACCTACAGTTATTTTTATTGCACATACTAACTATTTTTAAATATTAAACAAAACAAAGAAAGTCGAGTGTATCAGGTAATTAAAAATAATACAACTCTCTTCATAGATATGAATTTTATGTTACGAAGTTAGTGTTATCCTTTCTGATTTCGTGTCATTGCCCGTTTAATCATGAGGTCACGGTCAATGGTGATCGCCCACTGCATTTATATGTACAAGTAATTGGGTTAAATAGTTGATACAATTAAAACACGGAATCGTTTAGCGAGGGATGACTTAAAAATATATTAATCTTATTCTTAATTAAGGTCTGATGCGCCCTAGTAATGAAAGAAATATTATCACTCTTCATGTAACCCAAACGTCCCCGCTGTAAAATTACAATTTGTCGTAATTTAAAAATGTAAATGTGTTTTAAAACGTGATTGTAAACATTCTAGTGTTTATGTAATTATGAATTTCTAACATGTGTGGATGTTATAGTCAAAAACATTCAAACAATTTTTTGTCTTCCTCTGTAACAGTCGTATCTAGCTAGTACTTTATTAATAACAAAATAATCGTAAAAGGCTTTTACTAACAAAATAAATATTCACACATATTAATATTTAATAATTTCTCAATCTATACAATAAGACTTTTACCAGTTGTTTATGTCATATTAAAATTGTAATACATATAATTCGTTGATTTTGTCAAAGCCGCGAACCGCGGCCCGTGTCGTAAATCTTTAGTTATGTGACCTTCAAATGAAATGGAGGTTCTGATTGCCCTAAACGGCCCCATCATAGTAAACGATAAACTGTAACTATAATACTATATAATTAGAAAAAGTATTAGAAGGTAAACAATAGTTATGTTCACGTCGTTTCATAAGTTACGGCTATTAGACAGATTGAAGAAATAATACATCTGTTGTATTCAATAGTTACTTAAGAATTACAATTTGTATTTATTTTTTGTTATTTATTGTAGTTCAATATTTTGTGCAACATTATAATAGAACTATAACTTTGTTACACGCTTTGTTAAGTCCCTGCTAGAGATTTCGATTCTCGTGTCACTATTATATAATAATAATAATAAAAATGATCACATATTCATGAATTGTTAATGTTTTTGTGAATGGTATTGTAGAGTTGTTAGTCGTAAAATCCATGCACGTTCTGGACAGGGTAATGAAGGCATCTTGCCGTCAACAGCATTCCAAGCTATTGTTGCATATGACGTGACTTGTTTAAATTTCGTATGAAATATGAATGCGGACAATATTTATGCATTCACATTTGACCACAAAAATATATATATTTATAATCAGATATGATAAAATATATTACTCATTAATTATCATAAATAAATTTCTGTCCAGCTAATTCTGAGCTGACAATTTAGTAAAAAAAAATTGCTTTGCAACACATTGGTGGCGTACGCTATATAAAGAATTCGTTTCGCACGCAAACACCACAATGAATACGCAACTGAGTTCAATCACCCTATTACACAACATCAGAGAGCTTTCATCCACTATTGGCCTACTAAGGCATAAGAACCGTGTAATTTGTATTTTATACACGCTGCTAACCTAATCTTGTCCAAAATAATTAAAGGTAACAAATGAACATCGTTAGTAAACAGACCACTACGTGATTAAGTTAGTTCACTTAATAATATTAATAAATTGTCATCATATTATTGTATTTATGTTTCCCTGTTATTAAAAAGTGACTTTCCTTTTGTTATTATCCTTCTTTAATGGACTCCGGTTCATGAATGAAAAGCAGTGAAGCTATTTAACTGAATCCTTACTCGTGACAGTCGGAAATTTATGAATGAAAATATTTAAGACGCAAATAAACATTTAATTTGTAATTTTTATGATGAAATAATAGCAAAACTTAAAAATGAACAAACAGAGGAAAAAATACCGTCCATACAACTAATTAAAATTGATAACTTTTTTAAATTGATACTAAATTATATAGATATAAATATAAAATGAGGCCCGAAATAAGAGTCCTTATAATGTTATTCGTGGATATTTGCCAAAAGGAAACCAAATCAAAAATTTACATCAAATTAACTCGAGCGTAAACAATGGGCTTTTGAATATCACTTTAGTTATTGAATTGAGTGACTCCACTCTCGATGAGGGCTATTGACTCATCGTAATAAGTTTTTTTTATGGAATGACAGAACACTACCTCTGTCAGCCTATAAAGATTTAGAGATACGAGTCGTCCCTTTATGAAAAACTATTTTATGTATAAAAGAAATACTAGTAACATGCAGGATCCATAACTTTAAAAATATTTGTACATCTGAATTCAATCCTACAAAAATATTTTCGTAAGTAAACAACATGAACTTTTATTTCATATTTTCATAGTGTCCCGTCAAAGCTGTGAATTCGTTTATATTTGTTCATCGGTCCCCAGCCCCGTTAGATCTGCGCATCAGTACGCGACGGGTCAATGTACGCGGAAGAAAGGAAATTGGTGAATTACTAGCACAGCTACAGCTCTATCAAACTTATAGTATTGAGTGTGAATTAAAACATAGCAACTAAACACCACACCTTATCGTAATGAGATATATATGCAAACACAATAAAAAAAAGTTATTTATCAGATTTTATCACATAATAATTAATTATTATATACACTCAAAGTTATGGTAATTCGATTACGAACGGCTCAGACGGTCGTAGTTTCTATTTGAATTTCAGGTCAATGTCTGATGACGGCCACACATGTTACATTTAATTGTGATCATAAACGTCATGTTTACAAATTATATTAAATGAAGCTGATCGCAGAGCGATGTTTGTGTTATCGAATGTAAGAAACTGCTCTCCCCGGATGCTCTTCCGTTTGTTTTGATTGAAAGGCTGTTGTAACAGTTCTGTTATAAACAGCGCCTATTATAAGGGAAGCACGGATAACGATTTCCCTTCGTAGTTACAAAACTTTTTGTGTTCGATATGGCTTTGTACGCTTAATTACTTCTGTACATGTTTTATTTAATTTGCTACATTTATATTTCATACTTCGTGGACATATTCTCTTAAACGCTCTCAGCATCCCTGCAGGGATTGCGTCACACCTATGCTTGAAATTACGAATACATTTCGTAAATATCCTTGTATGTTAGTGAGAGTGGTGTAAAATTGATATTTTA
Organism: Danaus eresimus; assembly: GCA_018231745.1. Taxonomy (NCBI): domain Eukaryota; kingdom Metazoa; phylum Arthropoda; class Insecta; order Lepidoptera; family Nymphalidae; genus Danaus; species Danaus eresimus. Next base: position 33,856 of record DVQP01000045.1, read on the forward strand.
AAATCATAAATAACATTCATAAGGTAACTTTCCATAAGTACAAAAGATAAACCCTAAGTAATGTGTTCCCAGACTGAAGGCGACAAATATTTGATGTGTATAATCCTTATACAGCTATCTGTTTGTTGGTTGTATGTTGAATCATAGAACTAATTAGGTTAATCATCACGTACTGCCAATTAACACAGTGTTGTTACCCAGTTTAAATGATATTACGCAAATTTTCCTGTGTCGTCTCAAAAATATATTAATGTTAAGTTAATGTGTATAGCTTTATTTATAGAACATAACATATTGAATAAGGTATTTAGCCATTGGATAACAATTATGTACATTTATTAGCGATCACTGTCATCTGTGAGTTAATCGTTTTTCATAACATTATAGAACATTGTTTCTCTTAAGACGCTTCTCACATATTTCTCAGACGGGAACGAAGTATTTTTCACTTTTTATTAAAATCGTATTCAGTAAGTATAACTGCATCGCTGCATTGCGCTCTATGACGTCATAGCAACTGCAGGACATATGTTTAAAATGTCGTATACATCGAATACACCTCTTTAACTTACAACTTAAAAATTTCAAAAGAGTTTATACATTTTTCTAAACTAATAAGTACTCTTTTTATATCAATTGTCAATCTTCTATACCCATTTTAGAGACAGTTACAGAAAACTTTAGTTTTATTAGAAAAAGGTAATACTATTCGAACCAGCAATTATTCTAGTTGCAATGTTTTATGCTAACCAAAAAATTTAATAAATGCGCACACATTTTTACGTTACAAAAGATGATATTATAAATACGTCGTAAAGACTATATGGATCTTTATGAGGATATTGAACTAAGTCCCTTTTGTTATACAATCCTCGGTCATACCGTAGTACGAAGTACATTCATGAAAAGCTAATGGACATATCGATTGATACCACCTTATTAGCATTACAACATTTATAATGAACATACTTCTTGGAAATAAATAAGAATTAAAAAAAAAGAGATTTAAAACAATAATTTAGTTTAAGGAAGGTTTTGATACACAGCTCTTACGTTTTTATCCCTACATGAGGAATATCCTCGATTTCACGACAGTCATTTTCTTTGCCTATACGTTTTTCCCATAACATAAAAGAATATTTTAATTTGAAACTCCATCACATAAAAAGTCAATAAGAAAACAGTATAACTTCCAATGTAGGTATATATCTCAATTTAGCTAAATTCATAGTTTGCTCCTCTCAATATCTCACAAAAGAATAATTAGTGGTATATGGGGAATTGTCCCCGTAAAACCGTGGCTATGCCGTTATAATAAATGTAATTTTTGACATAGTGACATTATATATTATATTATATAGATTATATTGCAGTCCATTTTGAACAATTTATGCTAACATATTTACTTTCACAAGATAAGTTATTGGATATTGTTTTTAGTTTGTTTCTCATTTTATTTTATTCATTTAAGTCTCTTTTTTGCTGGGTCTCTTGCCCTTTAATTTATCACATTCTAACTCCTCGATACATACTACATCCCAAGAATTCACTCTGCTAAGAGGAACATAGGTCTCACCTTCCTCAAATAGTTTCATTAAATCGACTGGGTGAACCACAGAGCCAGCTTGCATTTTATATACCGCGGAATCCCGTGACAATTTCTTCTTGTCCCTAATGCCCATAGGAATGTGATTGAAGAAAAAATATTTTCCGCATTTTTGTAGCGGCGGCCATCTTAGATTTAGAGTTTGTATAATGCTGTAATTTACTTGTAACAGCCTTTCATTAAATAAACATATTGATGGGATTGCAGTAACCGTAGGTCGACTACTTTCAATATATAATAAGTTTTATTTAGTAGTATACTTAATATTGTCTCCCAAGTTTTAGTACGCTTAATTTTGTTCAATTCACCAGAACCCAAGATGTATTCCAAATTTCAGATAAATCGGTTGTCAGGAAGCATAGGAAATTTCAATGACTTAATTTGACACTAGAAAAAAAAAGGAGTAAACTAAATAAAACCGTTCAAATACGTAAATTAATATTTGTTGAAATTGTAAAGGTTTTAAATGTGGTCTTTATGTTCTTGTGACTTATTCGATCATTAATTTTAGCATGTATCGCAATTTCGGCATAACTTCAAAAGCCGTAGGAAAAGCTTCGTAATAAATCATTAAAAACTTATATATATTGTTTTAACTATATTTTCTTCTATATCAAAATGTTGGTTTTAATTTGACACGCCGCCAGTATTATCGTCGCGTATCATACGTCTGTACACAATCCAATTAACAATAATCCTCTGAATTCGTTAATCTCATTCAAACAAAAAAGCTAAACCTAAAAGGAATATAAAGTAACATTAATAACGAGCATCGGTTGAGAACGAATTTAAAAATTTAGGACCTCACTTAATATTTCAATTTGTTAAAAAATTAAACAAAAAAAACAAATTGGCGTAAATTTCAACTACCTATAATCTAATGCAGTTTGAGATGTGAATTAATACTGCAGAAAGGAATGTCATTAGAGGTGTATTGAAGAGTTTTTACGATCTTATTTTTTCTACAACAGATGTAAAAAGAAATATATATTTAAAAAAATCTTTACAAAATGCAAATCATACTATCGATGTTGTTATATGAAGACGCACGTAAATAATACTAACTTCATATTTGTAATGTGCTCCTTTTTCGTAATCGGTAAATAAATTTTGTACGACGTCACATATTGAGTAACCCAGCTCGTAACAGGGGTCGGCAACTGGGGGTACTGGCGTTAAATCGATTGCGGCGAGACTCCGAACGACACACGACAGAAACAGTGCTATCACATACTATTAATTATTTATAAAGATTAAACAATCATTAAACTTACTAAAACATAATTTACATAAGCTTCCTCTAACAACAATAGTATCAAAATACATGTAACATTTCTATAGTAGAAATTATAATGTTATTTACATATAAATCCACATATGGGTTTAATTTTTCCTTAAATTACTCACAACTATTAACACAGCGCATTTGGTAAATGGTAGAGTAATGCCTGTTGTGTAATAATAGAAAAATTCAGAGGATAGAGTGTAGAGTTAAACCTCAAATGACACTTCCTAATCTAATCATATTAAAACCATAAAAATCATTATATTTCATATTATTAATTGACAAACATAAAAGATTTTTTTATATTTTCATTACTATTTCAATCAATTTCCATGAATGGTCAAAATAAAAACAATATTTAAAAAAAAAACAGGCTTAACTGTGTTCAGGTTTGAGGAAGTATTCAAGCTTACTTAATTTAATGGTTTTTACAAAGTGGCAATTGACAATAAAACCTCTTTGAGGTTTTATACCAGACCTTTTAATTAAATCATTTTTACTTCCGGTATAATACTTGGAGAAAAAGGTTTTAGCATCACAATCTTTTTTAATTAAGTTAAAATAAACACACTTCTCTAAGTAATGTAAAAACTTTACATATATAGATTTCTTTCCATGTTCATATAAAAGCAATGAAGTTGTTTTATATTTATTTAAAATTTTCGTTTCATTTCACTCTTTAAGTAATAATTATAGAACAATTTGTAAAGCTTTAGGTTTTGTCTCCCCAAATAACTTATTTCATTAATATTTATGTAATTCATTAACTTATATAAGCTCAACTTGAACAACTAAAAGTAGTGTGAACATTTTACCTATCAGCTAAGCATTTCTTTTAACTTAATTCACACATTTCATATAGTAGAGAAATTGAAAGTATTTATATACATATATATATATATATGGCTTAATTTTCAGCAACATTAAATTTTCTGTTAGGCAAAAAGTAAAAATCACTTCAATTTTGATACTTTTACCAAAAATGTTAAACACTGTACAAATAATATGTACATGGAATTATTTTTTACCTATACTCATGCCATAATTAGACTGTGTCCCAAGTTTGTTTAAAATATGATACATGGCCATTAACAGAAGTTTAGTAATCTCTGTTTTTAATATGTTTAAACTAATCTCTTAAATACGTAAAATCTAAACGGTAACTATTGACACATGGGGATATAATCGTATCATTAAGAAACGAACGCCTTGTCTAAATATTTACTTACTTGTGCTTATTTTTAATACTCGGTTACTTGGACTAAGCCTGGTACGGTAGCCCTACACACAGAACACAACACTTATGATCCCTTTCATTATACACTTTTTAGTATCTCACACTAAAAAGACGGAATAACACAATAGCATGATATTAGCCTTTCGTAATTAGTACAAATTCACAGCATCAATGATCACCAAAGCCAGGATTAACGACTTGATCTTTGTAGTTCACTTTGACAGATGTCGTAAACCGCGTTCCGAAGGCGTTAACCGAAACGTACTCAATATTGACACGCATCGAATACACTAAACTATAAGCTTAACAATGCCATACACAGCCGCAGTAGAATAAACCTTCCTTAACCGAATTATTTTAAAAGTAGCCATTTTATAAAATTTACCATGACAAGATAGTCATTTTTAATTTGGTAGACTTATCAAATGATTCATACCGATGCGTTCAATATAAAAAAATCATTTGCAGTTTATTCTTTTACACCTCATTTCATTCTGAGTAATATAATATAAAGGATGAAATTATTATTAATACTATTTTTATTTATTATGGACATCACATTTTTGAAAAATAATTCAAGAATTTTTTTGAAGGTCCAAAAAGCGCCACCTATGGCGCATTTGTAGTACTACATATTTAAGTAAGCTAAATGGTGCTATAGGCTTTTTATCAACAGATGTCAGTCCACAACAGTGCCAAATTTATTTCTCCGTCCCTAGTGTGTGGGGGTTTGTAACTTGTTTAAGAAAGACCTTTTTCTCAAACATTTGTATAAATAAGTAACTAACGAATAAATTAAAAGGCTCTCAACATTTCCGGAATACATCCAAATTAAATAAAATAAAAGTAATGACAAGGTGACTTACTGTTTAAGGTCTACAACTATTTATAAATGTACCCACTTAAGAAATAGGTTTATATTCCAAAACTGCCGTTTTCCATATGATTTGAGATTATTTTTATATATTTTCAATTTTGGTCGAAAATTATTGTCATTATATACTATAATTTCAACAACAACGTTCAAAAGCCTTATGGAAAAATGATAATTAAACCAAACAAATTTGCAAAAAGATTAAAATCCATCCACCAAAAACAGATTTTTTTAGTATTCTAAATAATATGTAACTACAACAATTATTTCATTAAGATAAGTGAGGACAAGAAAAAATAAAACTAGTTTCTTTGAACGTTTTTAAAAATTTTAAGAATAATGTGATGTAAAAATAAAATTTTCCTAAGCTAATATATATCTTATATTAGGTAAATTTAGACGTTTACTTTGATTATCTAAAAGTTAACAAAGTCAAGTAGTGCAATATTTACATCTGATTAGAGTTTTTTTCTGAACGTATTCAGCTAAGAATTTATAATAAAATAGTAATCATTCGTTTGTTTAATACTTTATTTCATAAAATCACTAAATGGAAATGTTTTAAATATTTAATTTAATTTTGAAGTAAATATTGTCCACTCCTTCACGTAACTATAGTACGGAAAGTGGTTATAGAACATCCAAATTTCGTATTAATATCTGTTGAAATTATAAGGGGATACATTCTTATAAGAATGTTATTTCCATTCAGAAACATTCCTACGAATCATCATAACGTTTGGCCAGTAAGAGATTCTTACTTAAAGTATTTCTTCATAGATCATATGCAGGAGAAAATAAACACCAAATGTAGGTAGGAAAAAACTTTATTTAAATATGCACTGAAAAACTTATACAACTGTATGTTCCAACATTATCACTAACTTTGGTAAAAGTACGAGTGCTTCGTACACCGACTTCATGGTGTTGCCAACATTCAATAACCTAATTATACAAGATAGTTGTGCTAAAGGGTACATATAAAATTATATAGGACAGTGTTCGGGCTCAGCCCAGCAGTCTTCACAAGCTTACTGTACCTTGTACACTCTTGTGCAAGTTACATCCTTAGCCGTCATAACCTGAAAAGGGACATTAGATTTCATTACTAATTATCATAATTGTTTTAGTATACATTTACTTGAATATTCTCGTTTTTAATGATGAATCTTAAGGATTTGTTCAGTACATATAAAAGACTAAGATACAAATACACAAAAAAAAATATTGTAGGAGTATTAAATACAAAACAACTTTTATTTAAAAGAAACAACAATGAGGAATTCCCAACTCACAGCCTTCATCTCTTCGGGGCCGAATTCCCTGACGTAGGTGACCTCCAGCCCATCAGCGGCTTTCTGAACCTGCTTCAAGGTGTTCCCTTCGAAGGTGCAAACGGACTTCACCTGCAAGTAAACAAACATTAATAAAAACATATGTACATTTAAATTTATGTTTTGCGATGTCAGTTTCAGGCAAGTAATAATGATTAAGTGGCAGCAAGCGAGTAGACGTTGGACACAAATAAATATTAATAGATTTAAAGTTTGTTGAACGGCGCTCAGACAGACGGTGTTATCATTACCACTTGTCCGTATAATATACTACTGGTACCAGTAGTAGATCTCTACACTTCAGTAACTAAATACAGCACAGGTACAAGTACAGGTATAATTTAATCAATGAAAATACTCTTAATATAAATAATTAATTGGATTTAGATTCACTGAAGCAAAATCAGTAACAATGGTCATTGTAATCCTCCCGCGAAAAGCTGCTTGTTTGAAACCTGGATGGCTGTACCCAGCGGTTGTTTTGCTCTTATTTTTAAGATAACATCATGGCTATATGTATCAGAGGGATATCTTCTCGGAAACTAATAACTGGTAATGTCGGGTTGAAAATAACATGAAAGATATATAGCACCTTAATATATACAACGCTAAGACCACATTACCTTGGCACCATCAGCGCGCTCCTCGTCAAATTCTTCGCCGGGCTTGAACTTCATCTCCGTGGTTTTAAAAGTGGATGACGTCACAAGGACAAAGTTGTCCCCGTCCTGGCGCAGCTCAACCGTAGGCGTAACCGCATTAGCGGCCTTACGGGTGATGAGACCAACGCCTGAAAAAAAGTATACAATGACTCAAATATTTCATATTTTAAATTGCAACATTTCCTTGCCATTTGATATGATAATTACTCTTAATATTGCTACTCAATTTGTACACCCTATCAATAAAGTATGAAGAACAATTCTAACTAAGGCAGATTACACAGAAATCTAACCTAGGGCCTTCATAAATTCATCAAAGTTTTTTGATTCAATTAATTTGTATTTCTTCCCAGCGCATAACAACATTTCTAAATCTAGCTTGTAATAGTAACAAGATACTATTTAGCGGTTTAACTTATCTGACAAACCACAACGCTTTGAAACGGTAAAACACGCGTTAGACGGTGATGTTTGATAAAGGAGGTTTATAACGGAGGTTACCTTTAAAAGAGGTTGCATGCGTATATTAAAAA